>OVBE01008277.1:0-17378 GCA_900406425.1 Iberis pinnata
AGTTTTACTTTATAAGTTTAATCTTTAAAATTCCATTAACCAAGACTTGTTTTAATAGTTGATTATGATGCATTATCTATTTTATATCTCTTTTTAATATTTTAAAATAACTTTTTTAGATATAAATCCATATGTTTATAACATTAAATAAGATGGATTAATATATTTTATTTTTATATTTTGTATTGATATATATTAAATAAGTTGTGCATCCAACAAAATTTTGTTCTAGATATGTCTTTGCTCACTAAGATGCACGCGACGAGGCTACATTCGATGTAGTAGACTTCTGGAAAATAAAACCTTGCACTTCGAAGAGATAGACACGAAACTTCTAACGAGGATTGAAATCCGTTAAAATGCCGATGCCGAAGATGTCGAAGAGAAACGACTTGATACCGGAAAGAATAAGACAAGAATCCATCAGAACAGAAGAAACTGAAACTATAGTAGGCTATCCGATTCATCCCGGACAGATGAAAATCCGATAAAAAAAAGGCCAAGGAAGCAAAGAACCAAATAATGAGCACCAACATAAGCTGACTCTACTAACACACTACCAAAACTACACAAAGCTCTATAGCAGAGTCACCTATTCTTTAAAAGAAATTACCACGAAAGCCAAGCTTAAAACTGAAACTGCATAAACTCAAAAACAACTATCAGCTGCTAGAATCCAGAAACATGTAAGACTCAACCTAACCAAGATTCAACCAAAGACCGAACTCCAACTACAACCCTCTCATTCTCTTGACCAGTGCAAAATCCTACACTGGCCACGATACAAAAACCTCTTGAACTGACCAAACTGAGCCCAACAAAACAACCACCGGCAACCCAACAGCAAGATCTCCCAGGAGCCACAGCCTACTATGTCCCCATATGAAACTCGTTCGGACGAAGGAAAAGTGAAGAGGAAGCTGGAGACAGTTGCGCCACGAACCTCGACTGAAGAACTTCGATCAGATCCATAACCCATAGCCCACTTTACCGAAAATCAAGAGAGACTAATGCTACAGACACATCAACAGAGGAAACAAAGCCGAGACATCAACTAAACGCAAAAAAAAAAAGCGAAATGACCGACGACGGCGCTAAAAGAGCTGTCGGCCGGCGGTCGAAACTGGAATTGATCATGTGATATTTTTTCTTGTAACGTCAAAATAAATACATTGTTATGGGTAATTACCAAAATATAATGTTTTAGATTTTTCAAAACTACCATCAATTTTTTTTCTAATATACTGCTAAAACTTTTCCCCCAAATATAGCATTAAATTAAAACTTAATAACTCTAAATAAAAAATAATACACCTAGATCCAATAGTTAATGTTAAAACTTTACAAGTGATATTTTATGTTTGTTATATTTCTTTTACAAAAACAAAATTTATTAGTATTTTTGTGACAGTGTAAAATTATTCTATTTTTTATTTATTATAAATATTTGTATTCTTCAAATTATTTTACCATTGAATTAGTTTTAATTATTAATGTCATTATGTAATTAAAAACTGTATAAAATTAATTATTTGTTGATTATGTAAATTTACTCTAAAAAGCAGAATCAATGATTTTTTGTTCGAGCGAGATATTAATTGTCGAACTAGTGTTTAAAGCCAACAGTTCATTTACGTCCTAAATAAGTTTTATTAACGTTCTGGATATGAAAAACAATTATGGGTCAAAAATTCGAAACTTCAAATGTTTATAGAAAATATATATACACAATGAAAGTTGTCCAATTTTTTTCCCCTTTCACTTGTGCTACTTATTTAAATGACTGTATCCCACGTGGGAACTGTAAATTGCTAGACCAAAATCTCTACACAAGGTATATTAAATTAGCCATGTCTAAACCGTTTCCGATAAGTATAATCTCTCCTCTCTTCGTATCACATTTAAATACATATAGTACACACATAAAAATCTACGAAAATACATATATTTTTGTTAATCTCATATGCTTTTGACATCTTAATTAACTTAACACTGTACTTTTGGAAGACCAAATTCATCAAGAATATAATCCATCTGGTTGATAGATCAAAACCAATCTGCTTCCCAGAGTTACATTACAGACGAGAGTGGATAGCAGGAGACGCTTGAATTTCCCCCGACCCAAAATATGATTGAGCATAGTCTTCTATATTCTCTAAACTGTCATTATTCAATAATAACAAGGGTTTAGAGCCAGATTCAATATCAGAGCTTTTTAACTCAAAATCTTAAATTTACCTATAGACATAGTTAACCATAATGCCTCCACTTTGACGAATACCTTTCTCTGATCTATCCGCCATCCAATTTATTCTTTCAACCATCTATTTTCACATTTCAAAACAACAACAAGAACACTTTTCAATCTCAATCACTCTTTGTCTCTCTAAACCATTCACTCGACCACTTACCGCTCCATTTTGCAAGTGGAAGTTAGCAACAGAGTCTAATGCTTTTCCTCTCTTCTTCTCTTGCAACAGATACCTATTAAATTCAAGAACACAAACAAACATTAGAGTTTTAATCATACATGATTCATATCATATCCAATAATAGAACATACCTAGCACATAACCGCATGAGAATAGGTTCTACAACTGGCAATATACTAGGCGAAGTAGCCCATTCACACTTCTTTGCTGATAGCAATTTCAACAGAACTTCCATGCCATTGCTACCTGAAGAAGAATCACTGTGTAAACAATATCATTAAGTTAATGCTTTCATCTTGATTTTGTGAATAGATGATAAAAAGTTAGTAAAAAAAAGAAGAAGATTCTTACTCTGACAGAGTCATGAGGGCTTCTTCTTCTTCTGGTAGTAATACTTTCTCACTGAAAGTAGATGAAGGTGAAATGTCCTGTGTACCATCAGATTCATCTTCAGATAATCTTGACCGAGATGATAACTTTGAGAGAAGCCATTGCATGAATCCAGGAATAGGGCTAAGTGTTGCAAATGTCTAAACCCAAAACATTTCGTTGAGCAAGCAGATAATCTATTATTTATGGTAACAAATTTTGCATACAGGTTAGTCAAAGTACTTACGGAAACATGTGGCATTTCCTTTTTCACCAACTTGATCACTCGTTTGATCAGAAACTTACCGAGGTTTATCCCAGCTAAGCCAGGCTGCAAATGTATAAGACAAGAGTCAAAAAGCCTTAAGCTTTAATCGGCACCGTGAAAAGAATACAGGATGTACAAATATGAAGGAAGAGTATGCACCTGGGTTGAAGATATAGAGTAAAATAAAGCACATGTTGCTTGCTTCTCTGGTATGGGAGGATTATCCCACAAAACTTCCTGCCACAATTTAAAGAAATTATTAGGCACATAGCTAAGAACCGAAACTACATGACACCGGATAGAAATTAAATTCAACCTGAATTGTCTGAGCAATGGTTTCCATAAGAGCAACTTCAATAAAAATAAGTGGTTCACCTGAAAGTAATAGCATAAGATAGTCACAGAATTTAGAAGTTATAAGAAGAAATTGGTCAAAGAAACTTGCTAACTAACCAGGAATAGATGGATGAAAATATCCAAAGCATCGACGACCTATTCCCAATCTTCTTTTAAGATCCAAGAGGTTGCTGATAGGATGCACCGCCTTGTGGATTTAATGTTATTAGATTAAACAAAAAAAATTTTGACCATCTAAAGATGTTATGGAACTTACTAATATATACCTCATATGCGACAATTTTCTCAAGCAATGAAGCAGGATCATTCCAAGTAATGTGCTGAAGCTCTAAAGTGGCTGGACTAAGCCACATACTGAGTTGCTCCTTTAGATAAGAATCTAATGATCGCAAAGAAGGAGCATTTTCTTTTCTACAATCAACAGCAGATGTAACTAAGAGAGTTTTTACCAACAATTTCAAAACTATCGGAGTTTCAATCATTACGTGAGTATTGATAAAAGATCAGCACGGAGGATGGACAAAAATCTTAACCCTCCTGGATGTGTATTCAACCTCTCAAAGAGAACTTCATATGTTGGCCTAAGAGCATGCCTAAGATTCCGCTCGATACGATAGAAAACTGAAGACAAACCCTCCTTCTTGGGAGAATTCATTTCTCCATCGTCACCTAAAAGAGTGCTCGCTCATCAAAGGAAGAATTTTATTAAAGAATAGCATAAAAACTGACAAAAGACTTACTGGCTGGATTTTCAAGTCCGAGATATTGTTTAACAAGTTCTCGGACTTGCACCCGGTTAACATCATATTCTTTGGCTAATACAAACAGTAATTTCTCACGGTCTTCAAGCGAAAGGCTAAGGTAACCCTAGAAGCATTTAAAACCATGACAAATCAAATGGAAATGTTAAAGGCATTAAAGAAGAGAATCCTTGAGATGTTTAATATACCTGTTGAAAATCTTTGAGAGTAACGTCCAATACACTGGTTTTACTAGCTGAGATAGATGAGTGCATTGTTTCACGAACTACATCATATGCCCTAACAACACACGAAAGAAGAAGAAAAAACAATCAAATTATGAATTTTTGATCTTCAATGATCAAATATGTTAATCATATTACCTTCCTGTGGTACCAAAAGCAATAGAAGTATCACTCTCTTCTGTAGACTTTAGTAAATTGTTATCTTCAGAACGATTCTCCTGGTGATTTGATGAGATCTCTTTCTGACAAGTAAGTCAAGAAAGAGCTAAAAACAGACAAATCGGCCATAGTATAATCATATTTTTATTTTAAAAAGAACATTCAAGCAACCATATATACACTAGATTAATAAGCTCAATAAGCTACATAATCAGAAGCTCTAATTCAATTGCTTTCTATAAACAGAGATATAAAATTTTCATTTCCCATGATCATAGATTGGGTGAATTAGGGCATAATCGCGATATTACCAAAACAATACCTTAGAATTGGAATGAAGAAGAAGAAGAAGAAGAAAAAGCTTACAGGAAACTGAGAGAGGGGAAATTTGGTGGGATTGTTGGAGTTCATTCTAGCTCGCATGAGAATCGTCAGATGTTTCTTGCTCATATCTATACCATTTTGATCATCAAGAAGCCATAAAAAAAAAGAAAAAGGTAGGAGTCGCATCAAATGATAAGAACCTATAAAAATCTGGCCGTTCAAGAATCACCAAATAGCGAGAAGAAACGATGTCGCTTTTACTTCACCTAAAGAACAAACTTTAACTTACAGATTTAGTTAAGTTATTAGTGATTTATTGTAACTTACAGATTTACACAAAACAAAAACAAGAGACGTTTCTTTTTCAAATCAGTGGACACCAATGACTCACAATACAGCGAACCAAAAAAAAAATGATAAAATAATATAATTTTTTACAAAAACCAATTCATAATCCTTCTATTTTACAAGAAAAAAAAACAAATTTCCAATTTCTTATACATATTAAGAAAGTTCTCATACATTACTAATTTTTTTGTTGTTATATAACAATAACCATTATTTTATTATTAAAATATAATATTAATTTTAAACCCAATGAGATGTAGAAAATAGATAATACTCTTTTTATTTCAATATATTTATAATTTAAGGTTCTTACACACAAACTAAAAGATAATAATTTAATTTTAAGTTTTTAAAGATAAAATTCATATTCCAAAACAAATTAATCAATGATAAATTATATTAAAACATTGGTTAAAATGTAAGAAGTATTTTATATTAAAATTTGTATCTAAAACAACAATAAAATTGAAATGTACTTAACGAAACAAATCCTTTTAGCTTATCATATTAAAACATTGGTTGAATCTAAAACCAATGAAAAGAATGGGTTGATTAATGACATTTTTGTCTACATAAATGAATTTTTAATACGCTTCCAATCGCATAAATCCAACATATATTATCATAATAATTAAGTGTATATATAGTCGTCGTCTATGCCAACTATAATTTTTTTTTAAAAAAATAATAATTATATTTGTACGTTACAACTTATCATAGTAGACAAATGACAACAATATACTACTGAATATTGTTTTTGATTCAGATTTTCATTTTTATTTTGCTAAGTTTTATTATACTAAATGACGAACGATTAAGTAGTGTAATAAGTAATACATCTGCCAACTTTAAATTTTTATGGATGTTGGAAGTATGAAAAAGACAAGCAATAAAGAAATTAAAAATGAAGATTATATTTAGGCATGAAGTGGATATCCAAAAAATTTGCATGATCCATAATTTTTTTTTTTTACCGAATATTTGATTTTGCGTTTGCTACATTATGTTTCTCTAACATTTTTTAAAAACATACTCATTCAAAAGATATCTTTAATGTACTTCCAAAATATTTTCCAAAACAACATAAAAAATACTCAATTCATATTTTTAATCTCTCTCTGAGAAACAATCACTCCACAATTGCCTTTAAACTTTTCAAGTTAATCTCACAAAAATTTACGGCTATTAGAGCTTCAAAGTTGACTTACCATCCTCACACGCATAAAAGCCTCTTATCCGCGACTACGCTTGACTTTCATCTGAACACAGGTTGTTATTAATATCAGAAGAAGTCGTTTCAAGCAAAATGGAAAAGAGAAGTGAAAAGAAATGAAAGAAAATACTTACCATGACTTCATTGATTGATTTTATATGTATTTTGACATCAGCATCAGAGTTGCATTCACCACATGCAAAGTGTTCCAACTTTGTGGCTTCTTCAATTGTCATTCCTACACATCCTGGATGATACCTATATTGACACAATACTAGTTAATTAGTTACAAGAGCTAACTATACAAAAATCTCAACAATTAGTTCCAAAAGCTCAATTAGAAACCACCCAACATGTTCTTATGTGGTTTATATAGAGTAGAGAGATCAATAATTGCTAGAGAGTAAAATTACAATTCAATCAAGAGATTCAGAGTTTCCATATACCAGAGACCACTTAGATCTAAAACTTACTCAACCAAATTGTTTCAGATAAGAAAAACTTGCAAAATTATTATCATCATTCAGCATGGAAGAACAAATTATTATGCTACATGAGGCAAAATAGTATGATGAAAATTAGCATTTACCAGTTCCTACACCCTTCACATTGCACCATCACAAGATCTGGGTTATAAGGCATTACACACTTGCAGTACCTTCAGAGTCAAGTAATAACCAAATCAAGATAATCAAAACTCATGGAAGTTACACCAGAGAGAAAAGTCTTGTTTCATTATTGTATCTACTTACACAGCAACTCGATCAGGGGTAAATTCGTCAGTATTAGCGTTATACTCAAATCTTGAATAAAAATCTTCTGCTCCAACGTTTTCAAGCTTTGTATAGTTTTCAAAGGTGTGAACGGTACATTTTCCTTCAATAGCTTCTATCCATTGAACATCACAGTGATCAGACAAGAAGAGCTCTTTGGCTCCATGGAAAGGTGCCCTACCCCCGGGTGAATCCTCAGGACGGTAATACCATTGACAATGTACTTCTACACTGTTGCTTGCATCTGCTTCAATCTTCTTAACACGCGCCACATAGATAGGATCATCATTCAATGGCCACACTAACACACAATCACCCACTGAAAAAGCCACCTCAACAATCACATTTTCAAGTTTATATTCAATATGCCAAAGTAACTTAATCGATAATAAAAAAAAAAGTAGTAAATAAGTATCCAACACATATAGATCAACTCGAAATAATGATTTAATGATATACAAGAAGCACTTTACATGAACAAAACTTTTAAGGATGACTATTTCCTCATAAAAACTAGTATAGAAGATGAACACTTCCCAAAGTGTACCAATGTAGCAGAGATATAAACAACGAAAGTAGCACAACTTCATTGAATCAATATCAAATATCCAATTAATAAATAAATAAATAAAAATCATGTAAATGAAGACATTTACTTTCAATCAGTGTTACAAGGTACACCATACTAACTCCATCTACCTAAAAATTTGAGAAATTAATTGGTTGTAGAAAGCTAATTGTGGGTCCAATAACATGTAAAGGAGTGATGATTTTATACAAAAGGCACATAGGAGTTGATATGGAAGAGTACCTCTAACAACTTTGTTGGTGTCTCCTAGTGTATATGAGTCGATATCTTTCTTTTCCAGCTTGATATCCAAATAACCAACACTAGGTGGAGTTATCGCCATGAGATCGAGGGTCTTTTTCACCGAATGTCGAGTTGTGGATTAAGCTTGATTTTTATTTTTATTTTCTCTTGTTTTCGGTTCTGATACTAGAAATTTACGACTGGTTCAGAAGATGAGAGCTCGAGAAAAACAGGAAGAAGAAGGAAAAGAAATCTCAAAGGAACAAAGAGATAAATCTAGAGGCCAAAAATACTCCATGAGAAGATAAGATTTGAATATAAAAGGAAAATTAGATTCCACATCTAGGGAAAGAAAATCAATTAAGAGTTTAAATATAATTCCAAAATAGAAAATATAATGTCAAATAGAGAATATAATTTTATAAATGTAATAAATTAATACTTCTACATAGAGGAGAACTCAAAAAAAGACGAATGAAAACATATCTAAAACGAGTTACCAAGTTTAAAATGAAAAAAAAATCTTTTAAATTCGCTGTAATTTCTCACTTTCTTCATTTTTGGTGTAAACCTAATATGGAGATAAAACATAAGATATATATTGATGTTAATAGGTTTTCTCCAACATAAAGCAACAAATATGATCACAATGTTTACAACGTACCAAAAGTGATTAAAAGAGATTAAAAATATAAAGTAAAAAATATGACATGAAAATTAAAAAAATCTCAACTAAGATATGGACAGGAGTACGAAACATCACAACACTTTCTTGGCATCGAGATAATTTCATTAGAAATCATCTGCCACCAAACCAGCATGTTGAAGTCGCATGAAGTGCCTTAGGTGTCTTTTACTAACCGATAAAACCAAACATCTAGACAGTTATACCTCCATAGAAATTAAGAGAAAAATTCATAAAAAACCATTTTAGTATAAGATGAGGTCTTACGGTATAAAATAGAAATTAGTTTTTCTCTCACATCTCATGGTATTAAGTCAAAGAGAACTCAAAAGAGCAAAATATCATAGAAAATAAAAATAAGAGAGTATCTAACTTTAAGGATGAAATAAATTAACACTTCTAGACAAAGGAGACTAGAAAAAAGAATAGGGAAAACATATCCAAAACATGATTACGAAGTTTAGAATAAAAAAAAATTTAACTCAGTATAGTTCATCACTTTCTTTATTTTTGTTAAAAAAATAAGATGGAAATGAAACATAAGATACATACTCATGTTAATATGTTTTCTCCAACATAGAGGAAAGATGTTGACAATGTTTACAACATAGCAAAAGTGATTAAAACATATAAAAAGAAATAAACAAAAGCAATAGATATGACATGCCAAATTAAAAACATCTCGGTTAAAAATATGGACATGAGCACGAAACACTACCATACTTACTTGTCGTCAATACATTTCTTGAATAATCATCTGCCACTAAATCATCCCACCGGATTCGCATGAAATTCTCTAAGTATCTTTTACCAACCCATGCAGACAAACGTCTAGACAGTTATACCTCCATATGAATAAAGAGATAAATCCATAGCTTGAAAACCACTCCATGAGAAGACGAGGTTTTATTGTATACAAAAGAAATTAGATTTTTCTCACATCTCATTATACTAAGTCAAAGAGAACCCACAAGAGCTAAATACAATTCCATCATGGAAAATAAAATAATTTAACACTTCTAGATGGAAAATAATTAGGAAAAAAAGACTGATGAGAACATATCCTAAATGGGATTACGAAGTTTAGAATGGAAAAATCCATTTAAATTCGGCATAGTTCCTCACTTTCTTTATTTCAGTGTAAAACTATTATGGAAATGAAATGTAAGATGCATATCTATGTTAATATGTTTTCTCCAACCTAAAGCAACGAAGATGATGATAAATTTTACAACATACCAAAAGTGATTAAAATAGATTTAAAAAAAATTAAAGAAAGCAAAAAATATGAAATGTAAAATTAAACATCTAGGCGGCTATACCTCCATAGGGATGGAGAGATTAATATATTGACCAAAAACCATTATAGTAGAAGACAAATGTTTACTTTATCAAAGAGAAATTAGTTTTTCTTCTCACATCTCATTGTACTAATCAAAGAAAACACACAAGAGGCTAAGTATAATTCCATCATGGAAAATAAAATATAAATAGAGAGTATCTAATTTTGTAGATGAAATAAATTAACATTTCTAGACAGAAGAGAACTGGAAAAAAAAAAAGATTGAGGAAAATATATCCAAAACGGAATTACGAAGTTTGGA
The DNA here is from genome assembly GCA_900406425.1 of Iberis pinnata. Taxonomy (NCBI): domain Eukaryota; kingdom Viridiplantae; phylum Streptophyta; class Magnoliopsida; order Brassicales; family Brassicaceae; genus Iberis; species Iberis pinnata. Next base: position 10,329 of record OVBE01008277.1, read on the forward strand.
ATGAAAAAAACCATTTAAATTTTGTGTAGTTCCTCACTTCCTTTATTTTTATTGTAAAACTAAAATGGAAATGAAACGTAAGATGCATAACCACGTTAATATGTTTTTTTCAAGCTAAAGCAACGAAGATGATGACAATGTTTACAACTTACCAAAAGTGATTAACAAAGAAAAAACAAAAAGTAAAAGAATGCAAAAAAATAAGATAAGAAAAATTAAAAACATTTCAGCTAAGATATGAACACGAGCGCAAAACACCATTACATTTCTTGGCGTTGAGATATCTCATGAGAAATCATCGCCACCAAGCCAGCCCGTCGTAGATGCATGAAATGCCCTAAATGTCTTTTTCAAACCCATACAATCCAATATCTAGATATGGACACGAGCACGAAACACCAAAACACTTCGTTGGCATCGAGATAATTTCATTAGAAATCACCTGCCACCAAACCAGCCCGTTGAAATTTCATGAAGTCCCTTAGCTAGACGACACCTATGCAACCAAACATCTAGAGACACCTCCATAGGAATGAAGAGATACAACCATATCCCTAAAACCACTGTAGGAGAAATCTCATGGTATTAAGTTAAAGAGAACTCACAAAAGCAAAGTATCATGAAAAATAAAAATCAAAGAGAGTATCTAATTTTACGGATGAAATAAATGAACACTTCTAGACGTAGGAGACTAGAAAAAATAAATATTAAAAAATATATATCCAAAACAGGATTACAAATTTTAGAATGGAAACACCATTTAAACTTAACTTCCTTTTTTTCGGTGTAAACAAATATAGAAATGAAAGGTAAGATGCATACTCATGTTAATATATTTTGTCCAACCTAAAGCAAAGATGATGACTATGTTTACAACATACCAAAACTGATTAAAACATATTAAAAAAGCAAAGTATATTACATGCCAAATGAAAAACATCTCGGCTAAAAATATGGACACGATCACGAAACACCAACACACTTACTTGGCGTCGATACATGCCCTGAGAAATCATCTGCGACTAAACCATCCCGTCGGAGTATCATGAAATTCCCTATGTGTCTTTTACAACCCATACAGGCAAACATCTAAACGGTTATACCTCCATATGAATGAAGAAATAAATCTAGAGCCCTTAAACCACTATAGGAGAAGATAATGTTTTAATCTATAAAAAGGAAATTAGTTTTTTTCTCACATCTCATTGTACGAAGTCAAAGAGAACCCATAGGAGCTAAGTTTAATTCTACATTGGAAATAAAAATCCTAAATAAAGAATATCTAATTTTATAGATGAAATAAATTAACACTTCTATACCGAGAAAAACTGGAAACAAAAAAACTAAGCATAACATATCCAAAACGGGATTACAAAGTTTGGAATAGAAAAAAAACCATTTAAATTCGGCATACTTCCTCACTTTCTTTTTTATGTGTGAAACTAGTATGAAAATGAAACGTGCTATGTTACTATGTTTTCTCCAACCTAAAGCAACAAAGATAATGACAGTATTTACAACATAACAAATGTGTTTAAAACAGATAAAACAAAAAGTAAAAGAATGCAAAAATATGACATGCAAAATTAAAAACATCTCGGCTAAGATATGGACACGAGTGCAAAACACCACCACACTTCTTTGGCGTCGAAATACTTCATGAGAAATCATCTGCCACTAAATCGGCCCGTCGAAGTAGCATGAAATGCCCTATGTGTTTTTTTCCAACCATATAACTCAATATTTAGACGGTTATACTTTCATCAAAAAATGACTTCCCAAAACCAAATGTGCCACCATAAAGACACTATAATCTGCCTTCCTTGCATCGAATTGGACACGTCCATCCATCAAAATGAGTGACCAACTACCAGGATGAAAAGAAGAACCGCTAAGCAAAACGAGACGTCGAGGAGTCGCCAATAACAAAAGGAGAGTCGGACAAGAGAATATATATCGTCGGTATTGGTGCAATACTAATCGCCGACAAAAAAAAGATAAAGAGACGTGTTTGAGAGATACTAGGTAGATATAGAGAGAATAAAAATTAGTAAGAAGTATTATTTAATTTTTCTTTTATCCCCAATTTTTTCAAAAATATTAAAAATTTAGTTCTAAGCTCTTTAAAGAACCTATATCTAAAATTTTAATTTTAAACTTTTAAAATTTAATTTTTATGTTGATGGTAATTTTGACCAAAAAATTTTTTTTGATAATTTTTTAATAATTAAAAGTGTGTAGCAAATTTTGAATAGTATCTTATTTTGTAATATTTTGTAAGATTATTTAAAGAATATTCATCAAATCCCTTAAAAATATTCAGAATTTGGGAGAACTCTTTAAAATATCATTTATTTAGTTTTAGTTTAAAAATGCCACATTTTCAAATGGTTCCAAGAATATCACAAATTTAAGTTAGGTTTAAAAATTTAAACTTAAATCCTAAACTCCTCAATTAAACACTAATTCTTTCAAAATTGAACTATAAATTCTAATTAGTGAATCCAAATCCAAAACAATAATTATTAATTTTTCAAACAATTACATGTTTGCAGTATTTTAGAAATATATATATATATATATATATATATTTAGTTGCATTTTTGGACAACTAGTGGTGATATTTCTAGAACAAATATATGGTATTTTTTGAGAATTTCCTACTATATAGATTAATATTTCATCGTAAAAGTCAATTTATTTTTTGTCTAATGTTATTATTGTTAACGGTAAAATTTTCAAAAAAAAAAAACTATAATGCAAAAAAGATAGTTGTTTCTTAGAAAGACATATCTTAAAATTTCACATGCTTATATATTGCAGTTTCACTATTTAAATATATATAATTAATTAGAAACCATTATTTCATAAATAATCTTATTTTGAAAACAAATAAAAATTACATAGAATACCATAAATTTAAAAAAACAAAACAAAACTACAAAAATCATCAAGGGCAATAGTGACAAATTAAATGCTTCCTGAAATTGTACAACAAACTATTAAATTAGAAGGTTTTTTCACGAAATACTATTACAACAAACCATTAAACCTAAAATATTATGCGGAGTGAGTAAAGGTTAATATTTTCATGATCACTGGTTTTCATAGATCGAACATCAAACAACCCTTATCTTATATATATTAAATCGGAAGTAACTTTGGTTATTTGTCGCAACCAGAGTAATTTTCGGCTTAGTCATAAAAAAATTGTACGTGGCAATTAAAAATTTTAATTGTATTTTTGTATTAAATTATATATGTAGATAATATATAGGTTAGTAAAATTTTATCATAAAATATATTTTATTCTCTAGAATTTTCTAGAATATTCTCTAAATTCATCCTATAAATAGACCCCTCCTACAACCTCAAACTCATTCACCTGTGCTCATAGAAGTATATAATTAGGTTTTTTTCTTTCTGTGTTTCGTCCGTTTTTTTTCTTTTCGAAAGATTTTTTTTCGTTGTTTTGATTTTATTAGATTTGAGTTGTTTATAATATAATTGTGATCGGAATTTCATATATGAACTTAGTTTGTGTTGTTATGCAGCAACTAATCGAGAATATGATCCTGTCAATTGATTGTTAGAGGTCTTTATTCTAAACTGTTGTTATATGATGGCATGAATTAATTAATTTATAACTATTTTGACTCATTATGTTAAATGCACTTGATCATAAAACATATAATTTGTGAAATTCGTTCATGTTTACGTATTTTTTTGTTTATAACTAAAAAAATTGCATAATCAAATCTCCAGGAGATTTGATTTTTATTATGAAAAGGATTCCTTAAGAAATAAACAACGAACAAATTGATTGTTTTTCCATTCAAGTATACTTTATATAACTTGTTCTCTCCGATTTATCTTAACTATCTTCTTCTATCGACAAATAATATATTCAAAGCCTGCTTATAATTTTCTCAATCCAACAGTGGCAACATTAGCTTCGAGTCTTAATATCGCAACCCAATGAGTCATCTTCACCGGCGAGTGGGTATTTGAGTTTCGGTTTAGGTAATTTTTTTAGTTTTTTTGTTTCTGATTTTTAGTTATATTATTTTTTATTATTTCGTACCGGATTCTCCTCAATGCTCTGTTTGAGTAATCTATTCGCAACAAAATCTCTTTTGTGTTGCTTTCTTCTCTGTGAAAAACATCTTCTCTTCTTCAACTACGATTCTCAACTGCCCAAAACTCTTGATTGTTCTTCATTTACTGCATCAATGGTTGTCGTTGCATCCATTTCTTTATTTACCGACACTTCTAAAAACGGTTGAGCTTTCTTCTAATTACTCTTCCATCTTATTTTGATTACAATCATGGTTCATGTTATGGTTCGTTTGGGTTAAAATTATGCGTTGGCCCATGTAAAACATTAGCATAATTTATTTTAGTAAATCTTAACCAAAAAAACACGTGAAGAATATTATAGAGTTTTTTTGGATAAATTTAGGAGAGGTGAGATTGCCTCAAAAACATTATGGAGTTCATAATCTTCTGCACAATTCTCTAGCTATATAAGTACAACATATATGTAGTTTTTTTTTTTCACGACTATATATGCCTATATTCGCATAATATTTAATAATCAGGTCCATAAGTGATGTCTTGGTGCTATTGCTACGTACCACTCTACCGAGCCAACGAGTACAATTTTTTAGGCTCTCAATTCAGTCTATAAAAATAAAATTTGCTACTTTTGTTGATTGGTTTCAGAAGTATTTTAACAACTTCAGAAGGTAAATATTTATCTATACCATTAGAAAATTTTACGTGTTGGTTTGTGGTTAACTTTTATAGAGATTATTGACCTTTGCCATTAATGAAATTTGATTGATTATCTTTTTCCTTTGATTAATATGACCTTATATAATTTTTTAAAAATCGATTTAAATTAATTATTTCTTTCCGAGATTAATTGTTAAAATTAATTATTTTTTCATTTTTATTATGGAATTCGTGATTTATATATTTGTTTGTTAAGGAAATATTATTTTTACATATTCGACCATATATTTATCATTATTTTTAAAAAAAATTCTAGCGTTAATATATTATTCCTTTAATGATATATTGTTTTAATATTGATTTTCAAAATTATCTTATAATATAATAAAACTACATTATATATATATATATATATAATATTAGATGATTATTACATGTAATAAGATTTTCAAAATTTTAAGTAAAAATTGAATTATTTTACAATTTTTAAAAATAAGTTTTAATGTCAAAATAAATGGAAACTAAAGATTTAAATATAACATTACGAAAACTAATTGAACATGAAATTTTGTTATTTGATCGTTAGATGTTTTGTGTTCAAATTGTTTTAAACTTTAATGTAAAGTGTTTAGTCTATTTAATTTTGACATAAATTTTTTTGTTTACAAATTTTGAATAATTCTTTTCGAAATTATATGTACTCTAATTTTTTTTCTTTTTTCAAAAGTATATATTTTAAATTAAAGTGACCTTTTAACCATAAAACTAAAATTTAGATATTTCCAATATTATCTTTTGGAAATTTTATTTTTTGTACTTAATTATTCTTTATTAAATACATTTTTATTTTATTATATTATTTATATAATTGGTTTTATTAAATATTGAATTCCGATACTAATTTTTAATCTCTCTCTTTATGTTTGTTTTGGTATATATTGTTTATATGATTCGAGTTGCTTACTTTAAAATAGAATTGGAGACTTTTGCTATGGATTCATCGATTATTGGATGTGAACTACTATGTGATTGTAAAGTGTTGCTAAGCTATTGGCTTTGATTTTTGTTGCGATGTACAGTTATTGATTCTAAATTAATTTATTCGTTTTAAATTTATATTATTTAATATTATTGATTTTAAATAATTTAATATAAATATGGAATATATAATTCATCTTTGATATAATACACATCCTTATATTCCCTTAATATATACATTTTTGATATATACACATCGTAAATAAAGAATATATTATATAATACACAAATAATATATTACATATTTTATCTATATGTAATATATAATACAAAATATTATACTATTTGTATTAACTTTTTCTTATTAAATGCATATTTTATTTTAGTATATTATTTCTACAATAGATTTGAATATAAAAGTATACGTATTTTCAAAAATTTAGTTGTTTTTATCTTTTTAGAATATCTAAATTATCTTAGTCTACAATTATATATATATATATATATATATATATATATTCTTATGATTTATTATTCTTTGATAAAATTATCAAATTTTGTTCAAAATTTTAAGTTTTTTTGTCACTTTCAGAATTTTAAGTTATATTATTTTATGTAAAAATAACATAAATTTAATGATTATACATTAAGGTCAGAAAATTAACTGAACATGAAATCCTGTCATTTGATCGTTACTAGTTTTTGTTGGTTTGACCTGGATTTTTAACCGATTCAATTATATTTGAGATTTATTATCAATCTGAATCGGATACTCTTCTGATTCAAGATTGTATCCAGTCGGACCCCATATTTGTAATCATATACAATTTCTATCTTCTTATTGTTCTATTAATAAATATAGGCCTAATTCCAATGTTATAGTTTTATTATCATAAAATTGTTATTGTTTTAATTCTTATATCGTTTCAAATAAATTTTCATGAATTATTGTTATTTATATTTATTGTATGCAACCAACATATGGTTTCTTAGTTATCTATTTTATGGACAAAACACATACGTGTGGATATTGAACTAAATATAATGAAATCGTGTGTTTAAACATGAATTATCTATTAAATCTAATCTAAATTTTACCTTATTTTAGATAAAATATAAATATCCACACGTGGTATAAATATAAATATCTACATTAAATTAGATCATTGTTAATCTCAATTATAAATATATTTATCAGATATAGTATTCATTATATGAAAATATTATACATCTATATTTTTTATAACACGTTATAAAATCAAATCTTGAATATTATGATATTATTATTATTGTATTTTATTTATATATTATTATATTATATGATAATTATATATT
>OVBE01008278.1:0-17377 GCA_900406425.1 Iberis pinnata
AGATGATAAGGGTGAAGCTCACTTCAAAGAGCCTCAAATTGTTAAAACCATCGCATCATATTTCAATGATATCTTCAAGGCAAGTGTGATTACTCAAGACAAGTTTATAGATAGGACAATCCTTCCCAAAGTATCCCAAAAGATGAATGAATGCTTGATAAAAGAACCGACAAATGAGGAGATCAAAGAGGCTTGTTTCTCAATCCATCCCGATAAAGCGCCCGGTCCGGACGGGTTTTCGGCAAGCTACTATCACGCCAATTGGGAGACTTTTGGCCCTTGCATCATCATGGAGATAAAAAGATTTTTTAGCACTTGCGAACTTCCAAGTCGAATAAATGAAACACATATTCGACTAATACCAAAGATTCAGGTTTTGAGAAAAGTATCGGATTATAGACCAACAGCGCTTTGCAATGTCTACTATAAGATCATCTCAAAGCTTCTTACTAGAAGACTCTAACCGATCTTGACGATACTCATCTCGGAGAACCAATCAGCATTTGTACCGGGGAGAGCAATATCGGACAATGTCCTAATCACCCATGAAGTGTTACATTCCTTGAAAACCTCCGAAGCGACAAAAAGATGTGCAATGGTCATCAAGACGGACATGTCTAAGGCATATGATCGACTAGATTGGACCTTTGTCGAAAGGGTTCTAAACGCCTTCGGTTTCCATCCCCATTGGGTCCGATGGATTATGATATGCATCTCAAGTGTCACATACTCCTTCCTCTTAAACGAAGCAGCACAAGGATATGTGACCCCCAGACGAGGCATAAGACAAGGGGATCCACTATCCCCTTACCTCTTCATATTGTGTAGTGAAGTACTATCGGAGTTATGTAAGTTTGCGGCAAAAGAGGGTACTTTACCCGGATATAGAATGGCTTTGGCAAGCCCAAGGATCAACCATCTCCTTTTTGCGGACGACACGATATTCTTCTGCAGTACTTCGCGCAAAAGTGTTTTGTCTCTCAAAAAGATTCTGAACATGTATGAAAAAGTCTCCGGCCAGTTCATCAATGTTCAGAAATCTTCGATTACCTTCTCAAGGAAGGCTAACTCGATACTAAAAGAGAGAATCAAGAGGATTTTGGGAATAAGCAAAGAGGGGGGTATGGGAAAATATCTAGGACTCCCGGAACTCTTTGGAAGAAGAAAGCGTGATCTTTTTGCTTCAATTGTGGATAGGATACATCAAAAGACGGTTAGTTGGTCATCCCGCTTTCTCTCAACAGCAGGACGATTAACAATGATAAAAAGTGTCTTGTCGACCATCCCAACTTACGCAATGTCATGCTTCAAACTACCACTCTCCTTGTGCTCAAAAATCCAATCGACAATTACAAGATTTTGGTGGGATGCGAACCAAAGCACAAGGAAGATCTCGTGGGTTACTTGGAAAACACTCACAAAAAACAAGAAAATGGGAGGACTTGGTCTTCGAGAAGTCGAAGCCTTTAATGTGGCTCTCCTAGGGAAGATAGCTTGGAGATAATTGGAGAACCCGACCTCCCTCCTAAGCCGGATCCTACAAGGAAAATATTTCCTGAACCGAACTTTCATGACTAGTGAAGAAAAATTTGAGTCCTCCCATGGATGGCAAGGTATACTAGATGGAAGAAACCTTCTAAAAGAACATTTAGGTTGGGCCGTGGGGAACGGTATGTCAATAGAGATTTGGAATGACCATTGGCTCTCTCTAAATACAAGACAAAATCCCATGGGACCAATCCCTCGGCATCAAGAGCATACCAAAGTCGCTACCCTCATAGATGAACGAGGAGAATGGAAAAGGAATCGATTACGCCAAGTGCACCCTCATTTGGAATCGGAAATTCTTATACTACGACCAAGCACCTCCAATGGACCGGATAAGAAAATATGGTTGAAAGATAAATCCGGGGTATACAATGTAAGGTCGGGTTATTACGCGGCGATAGAAACACCAAGACTTGCGCCTTTTGAGGTGCTTAATGAGGAACCAAAGTGGATTGAAGATATATGGGGATTGAAAGTCCCCGGTAAACTGAAGCTACACCTTTGGAAAGCCTATCATAAGGCCTTACCAATGGCGGATAATTTGATTAAAAGGGGGATAGCGATATCGACCACTTGTATGTTTTGCGGTGGTGTTGAATCTATTGAACATGTCTTTTGGACGTGTCCATATGCATTACAGGTATGGAATGGAGCCCCCTTGGCAACCACTATCAGTCCCGGTACTCCTGAGAATTCTCAGAGATTTGGTCCCGCATCAAGCACAACATCAACTTACCTCCAACGGGAATCATTGAAAGGACCCTTCCGGCATGGATAATATGGTCTCTATGGATTGCTAGAAACTTCAGGTTATTCCAAAAAAGATTTTTCACTGTCGAGGAGGTACTCACAAAGGCCGTTAAAGATGCTAGAGAATGGGAATCGGCACAACCACTGAGCCTTCCTAAATGCATGGGAACAAGTTACGTTAGAATCATCGAAACAAAGTGGATTTGTTATACTGATGCGACTTGGAATTCCCGAGACAGAACGGCTGGACTTGCTTGGATCTTTTTTCAACAAGGAAAGGAGATAAAGCAGACAACAAGACCGCAACGCTTCGTATCCTCAGCGCTTCTAGCCGAGGCCCTTGCTATGCGCGAAGCAATTGCTATGGCGTTTCGAGAAGGTTACACCGACATCACTTTTGCCTCAGACTCTTCACTACTAATCGATGCAATCAAAGGAAATATCAAGTTCTCGGAGCTTTTCGGAATTGTGACAGATATTGTCAATGCCATTCTTTCCTTTCGTAAAATCTGTTTTGTTTCGATCGCACGATCGCAAAATGCTAGAGCAGACTATCTATCTAAAATAGCTCTTCAAGAGCTTGTAACGAACTGAATTTTAATTTAATGGTAACCGGTGAAAAAAAAAGAATATGTATAAAGAGCTATAAAGTAAATGTTTATTCCCATTATCAAACTACCAATTACCCAAGTTAAAGCCGAAATATGTGAACAAATTGATTATGAAGCAAAAGATAGATGAAGTTTTACCATCTTCTTATTTGGTTAGTGAAAATGTATTTTTTTATTATTTATATACCGAGATTGGATTGACATGTGAACCCATCTTGGTTTTTCAACTAGTGAATTTGATCATAATTGTATTAATTTTATCATGTTTATCCCGTCAAAATTATTTAAATTATATAATCAATGAGCTATATCTTTTGTTTTCTCGTTTTGCAAATTTGTATTAGGGACTATTTTAGACTATTTTCCTATTTATATATTTTATATTATGATTGGTTAACAGCTTAGGGTTACTCTTAGTATGATGTATATAAGTTGAATCTAATGATTGAATAAGATTGACGACATGAAATTTTATTAAATGTAACTTGTCATGGTATCAGAGCACGATCAAATTTGAGTTTATTTTCCTTCACAAAACTCATCTTCTGCATTTTTTTCGACTCCATCTCTGTTTTTTTCTTCCTCTCGTCCATGTCCATCACATACAAAACCATTTCACCTTACGATCATACGTCGAATGATAACCCTGGTGAAATAATTTTTAAACCGATGCTCAACGGTTCAAACTACGACGAATGAGAATTTAATTTTCGGATCGCATTAAGTTCTCGAAATAAATTTGGATTCCTAGAAGGAACAATTCCAAAACTTGCTGCATATTCTTCAGAACTTGAAAATTGGATTGCTAACAATCATCTTTTGGTTGGATGAATAAAACAAACCATTGATCTCAAGACCATTGATCTCAAGCTTCACTCAACAATTTCTACCCGTGAAGTAACGAAAGATATGTGGGACATCATTAATAAGTGTTTCTCTATCAAAAGTAGGGTTAAATGTATGGTGAAACGTATCAATACGGCTCCCCCCGAGGAGGACGAAAAGGATTAATTATAACTATTACATTCNATTCTTTATTTATCATGTTTTAGCAATAATATCAAAATTATTCACAACTTTATAATCATTAGGCTATGACCCATAAATTTTATTCCCAAAATTTATTTCAGTATCCTTATAATATACTTAACAACAAAAAGTATTCAAACTTGTTAATCATCATTATTATATAAATTTTATCATGATTGAGCTAGCTATAACATCAAAATTAATTTATTAAAAAATAGTAGGCTTTGGCCTATTATCTTAACCAATTTAAAATAAAATGTTGTTTTAGTATGCTTCTTTAAAGTCTCATTAACTAATAAAAAATTGAAAATTTCTAATTATCACTATTGGATTAATTTATCATGTTTTGAAAATAACGACAAAACTATTAAAAAATTAGAATTAGTGGATTATAACCGTTGATTTTTCACAAATTCGATAACATTTAAATTTTATTTTAATATGATATGATTCCTTAGATTCTCATAAAAAAGTAAAAATGTATAAAACATGTTAATAAATATTGCAATAAATTTGTCATGTTTTGGTCATAAATTCAAATTAACTAAAACTATGGAATATGTGGATTATAAGCCATGAGTTTTTTTTGACAGTAGTTTGACAAAAATTAGAATTGATTTTAATATGCTTACTTAGAGTCTTATTAAAAATAAAAATAATTTTAAAATTGTTGGTTATCATTATTTTATCATCATGTGAACTAAATTTCAATTTTTGTTTGAGTGAGTAGTGTTTCGTGTCGTCTGCATTTTTTTCTCTTGCTTCTTGAAAAGTGTTAGCAATTTATGATGGGCGTTATAAGCTTCTATGTTTCATTAAAGTCTCATTACAAATAAAAATGAGTTAAAACTTGTTGATTATCACTATTGCATTAATTTGATCGTATTGCTGCAATAGTGTATGTATAGGCCATAGGTCATGGTCTTTTTCCAATTTGAAAAAATGAAAATTTGTCTTAGTATGCTTTCTCAAAGCCTATTTAACAACAAATGAGTTTAAACTTGTTAATTATTATTTTTTTTATAATTTGATCATGTTTTCATAATACCGTCAAATTCACTAAAATTATGGAATGAGTGGGAATATACCCCATTTTGTTTTACCAATTTTAAAAGGTTAAAATTTGTATTAATATGTTTCCTTAAATTCTCTATTACAAGAAATGCTAAATAGAGAACATGGAAGCTTATAACACCCATCATAAATTGCTAACACTTTTCAAGAAGCAAGAGAAAAAATGCAGACGACACGAAACACTACTCACTCAAACAAAAATTGGAATTTAGTTCACATGATTTCACTAGAAATTGGTAGACTCCAGAAAATTAATTTTAAAGCACTTCTTAAAGAAGGCTGAATACAAATGCTGAAACCTTATGAGACAACATGAACGCGTGTCTAAACACCACAAAAAATAAGGCTTAACCCAATTAGAAGATGAAGAGAACAATCCACATAGGCTAGAAACCATCAACCTGCATGGAGAGCCACATAATATTATACTCATAGTAATTTTGATACTAACTAGATCATAACCGAAAACCAAACTATCCTCATAAAAAAATAAGGCATAGAGATTGACACAAAATCAACACCACTAACAAGTCCATATAGGCCTCAAGATGTAAACTCATATAGGTTTAAGTTTGATTCTCATTCGAAACTTGGAGTGTTGTTCTAGGTTAATATACTATGACTTTATTTCAAATGTTAACATGATATAAAGTATCCCACAAATTTTGTATACTTGTATAATTAGCTAGGTTAGTTCGGATTATTTTCTTGGTAATGCCATAAAAGGTTGTGGAGGTTAGGGGAAATGCCACATGGACCACAACTTTCCCAGAATAAAATAAACGTGTGGCAATCTGTTACAAGATAAGTTACGATCCTGCCCCTGCGCTTAATTACCAGTGTGCCACTATGCAGCTCGCGAGAAGTTGGCGCCAAAAAGGTGTGGGTCGTTTGGGGACATGATGTGACAGGCCAATTCAAAGATAATTAATTCCATTAAGTACTGTACCCATTGGATAATAACATTCTCATACACATTTAATATGGAGCTTAATTTCTTTAGCTTCATCTATGTAGAAAAGCTGAAGGATTCTACGAAGGTAAGAGCATTTACTCATATTTCTTCCGTTTCGAATTACTTGTCGTTTTAGAGTTTTGCACACAAATTAAGAAATCTCTATTTTCTATAAAAACACCATTAAATATTCTAAATCAACCAATAGAAAAAACTCATGCAATTATTCTATTGGTTAAAAAAGTCAAATTCATTTAATTTCTGCATTGAAAACCTAAAAACGACATATATTTTGAAACAACATTTTTTCTCCAGAACGACAACTAATTTGAAACAGAGGGAGTACCATTTAAACTCTGATTGTCTGATGTGGTCGGATTACATTTATTTCGTATTAAATTTTGTCAGAGACAACTTATAATGTGTGTAGTCCATCGTTGTTGTCTGTGGACGAGAATGAAAAATGTTAACCAACATGACATTATTGCAGGTATTAGAATGCAATGGAAGAACCAGTGTTGATAATCGTTGGAAAATGGGAATGCTTGGACACGGGCAGCTGGCATTTATATGTCTTGAGAAATATATATATGCAAAGTGTGTGGGTTTGAGTGTGGACAAAAATTTATTGAGTTTTAAGACGAAGGTGGATAGTGCATTCGAGATAAAAAACACCATGGACATACTAAGCTTAAGTTCCTGGATTGGCAGCTCCAAAACAGTCTTCACGCAGGAAAAGATGCCCCCATAAGTGTGGAATCTGATGAGAGCCTGGACATGTTTAGAAGGACTAGAATTGAGGATGGTGGACTAAATTTATTTTTGTCCATGAGGAAATAGAACACTGAAGGTGGGTATAAAGAGGATGAGATGACGTCTGTAGACAAAGTTGTCAATTTGTATGAAGAACATTCGGAAGGTGAGAAAGCATATGAAGACCATGACTTCCTACTACAAGTAAGTCGTATAGAAAACATGTACAACCAGGATAATATTTTGGGAGACCATATCAGTGATGGACAAGCTGAAAACTTGTTGGATTCCAATGGACAGACGTCTAAAATACTAAAAGTATATGCAAATGTGGCGATTAGTGAAGAAAACACAAGGAACAAATGTTGGATTCTCTGTGGACGATATTATTCAGGAGGGATCGCCGAGTTACGAGTTCAATTTCATGACAGATTTAATTGTAGCAGAATACCCAACACAATGGGATTTATATGAACGGGAAAGGTCTTTGGTGGGTAGACATGTTATTGGTGGACATATTGATCTAATTCGGACATTCGAGTCCGCTGCGATACATAACAGCCCGTTGTATTCGGGTAGACAAGAACCAGGTAGTGGATACGGTGATGGTGGACAACGTCCATGTGGACATAATATTACTGAAGGACAAGGTACAACGGTGTGTGGACAAGAGGTAGTAGCAATTGTTGGACACAAGCCACAACAACGTGTACTTGGAGTACAAGAATTATTACCATGTGGTGGTCCTGAGGTTGGAGAGAGTTTGGTGAAAAGATGCTTGCAATTTGATGAAGTGGAGGAGCCTTTAATCGGTGGATGAGATATTGTGATATTCAATAAGGGACATAATACAAATTAAGTGGACGAGGCATTGGGTGGAGAAGTTCATGTGGACAACTTGGCCGTAGTTCCTTTGGCTGGACAACAACTTTGCAATTTTGGTGGACAAGATGGTAGCGATGATGATGCTATACCTAGTGCGGGGACAATATTCATGTCCTCAGATAACCCTCTTTTCATTATTGACCCAGAGCCTTTTAGAGACAACATGAAGCTAATAAGAAGTACAAAAGCAAAAATGAACTTAAAAAAGGAGACGATGCACTCTATGTTGGCTTACTGTTCAAAAATAAGGCGGAATTGCATAATGCTATATATGTTTACTCGGTGAAAAGACGGTTCAGTTTCAAGGTTCGAAGTTCAGACAAAAAGAAAGTGATAGTGGTTTGTGAGGACCAGAAATGCAATTGGAGGATGTATGCCCCAAAACACAAGGAATCGAAAACATCAAAATAAGAACTGTAAATCTTAAACACACATGTGATGTCGAATCACGATTCAAATACAATAAGAAGGCAACATCAGAGACACTAGGAGAGCTACTCAAGTCAAAATATGCCCATGGACAGAAAGGACCTAGAGCATGTGACGTACCAAAATTAGTATCATCGGAGCTAAATGTCATTATATTGTATATGAAGGCTTGGAAAACCCAAGAGATTGCAATGAGGAAGGCGAGAGGAAATGATGAAGACAATTACCAGTTCTTGTCTACGTATCTGCATTTGCTGAAGACAAAAAATCCAGGGACAATCACCGCTGTAAAAATGGCAAAATCAGCAAGTGGAAATACGTTGTTCAAGTACCTGTTTTTCGCACTGGGGCTTCGATAGCATGTTTTAAGTATCTACGAAAAGTGATCGTCATTGATGAGTGATATTACTTGGTTTTAATGACTTATAGTGGGTATTTATACTTTCTATTTGGCATCATCCGAGTGTTTTCTTTGTAGTTTTAGCATATTTTCAGGATTTTGGGTATTCGGGTCGTTTTGGATGCAAATTGGCATATGCATATGCAGAATACGGCAGAAAGGTCAAAAGTTTACCAACGTTTGAAGATGTTCCCGTGGATTGATTGAGCTGAAATTTTGACACAAGATAGCCACATGAGTTGGATTTCATATGGAAGTGGTTTGAAGTCAATCCATTGGTTCAATAAAAAAGTTATGGCGATTTTACTGAAGACTGGTCAAGTTGTCTCGCAGAAGAAGCATGTGCAAAATATGAAAAGAGATCGATCGATCCAGAAAGGGATCGATCGATCCAGAAAGGGATCGATGATCTAAAGCTCCTGGAAACTTATGTAAAAAGATATCGATCGATCCTTGTACCTGAGAATCACTAAATTCTTCTAAAATTACAATTATTCCTTTAAAACTTATCAAGATTTTTCCTTATTGGTTTTAGTTTATTTTCCTTATTTTTAGAACTATAAAATCCCTAGGCTTGGTGTTATTTTCATTATCGCTTATTTTTATTATCCAGAGCTTTTTCAGAGAGAAGAGATCTACTTTTGTATTTGAGAAGATTTCTGAACTTTGATCAGTTTTATATACAATTTGGTTTTTGAATTATGCAATGTTTACTTTATCTATGATTTATGCTTTCGTTATCATGTCTGAGTGATTTATGCTTTCGGGGAAACCAGGTTGATTGTTAGGGTTTGATACAATGGATTGAATTTATTAGGTTCTTAATCTAGATTTGTTCCTAATGCATGAATTAGAGTAGCTAACTAGTTCATTGATCTTAAAATTATAAACTCAAAGGGATTTGGTTTAGAAGTGTGATATAGTATAGATGAATAAGTGTATGTTATTGCGGGAGTATTGTCTTAGGGGCTTATAAACTTATTGAATATGAATTATAATGCATGTTTGAATCATCTAAATACGACGAGAGTTTGTCTTTAGGGATTTAAACATAGGGATCTAATACTTCGGGAGAAGATTAGTCTATTGTTGTCTTTAAAGTTGAAAACTATTTTCAAAGAGAATATGCATGTTAAATTTGGCTTTCGTTATTTGTTTTATAACCGTTTTATTTTATCGTTATTTCCATTTTTTAATCACAACTACTATTTTATCTGTGCTTAGCTTAATTCGATTTTAATCTGAGAGTCGTACGTTCTTGTTCTTTTTGGATTCGATCCCTCTTATACTACTACGTTTGTTGTGCACTTGCATTGAATATATTTGGATTAAAACCTGAGTGTATCAAGTTTTTGGCGTCGTTGCTGGGGATCAATTGTGCCTCTTAATTTTTCTTTAGAGTTTAGTCTAGGATTTTTCTTTTTACAGTAATCAAGCTTTTTTCTTCTTGATTTCGTTTTTACAAGTGCATGACCAGAAGATCTGACAAATCCAAGGACTTGCTCAACCTCAGTAACGCCAAACTCTCGAAGTTAGAACGCTTAAACCGGAAAGCAAGGAAAGACGCAAGCTCAACTCAATGGCTAACAACATTATTCCCAACAATCTGGTCTTACCCGAAGGTCCAAACAACATGAATCCTCCTCCAGGAGAGAACAATGTGCTAATCAACCCAGTAGGAGGAGGAGAAAACGGAGATCAAGTGCAACAAGGACAACAAGGTGCTGGTCATGGTAATCATATTGGGAAAAACTGCATTCTAATCGGAGACCCACAAGGATTCTCCAACAATCTTCCAGCCCAGAATCACCCTTGGTAGGTGACTTCAACAATCCCCACACATTCTTTGCCAACGGGAATGCCATTCGCCTTAACCCACCTCCTAGGAAAGAATTCACCATAGCTCACCAACTCTTCACTATGGTTAGGCAGAACCAATTACATGGGTTAGCTTCTGAACATCCCATGGACCAAGTTGACAACTTTGAAGATATCTGTAGCACTACTCGACTCAATGGAGTTTTGAATGACTACTTATACTGCACTTTGTTTACTCATTCTCTAGCTGAAGGCACTTAGATGGTTAAAGTCTCTTCCAACAGACTCTATTCAGACTTGGGATGAATGTAGATCCAAGCTTTTCAGCCACTTCTACATCACCAACATGACCAATTCTCTGTGAAATATGATCTCTCAGTTTCAGCAAAATCCTGTAGAATCCTTCTATGTATATTGGGAAAGATTTACGGAGTACCCTCGTGATTGTCCTCACCATGGGTTCTCTAAGATGAATCTGCTCAACATCTTTTAAAGGGGTGTAGACATCAATATCGACTCTCCTTGGATACTGGTAGCAATGGTAATTTCATGACCAAATCTATTGGTGATGCTTATCAACTTACAGAGAACCTAGTTGGAAGCAACAATAACCATTGCCCAGATTATGATAGAAAGATGAAGATAACTACTTATGAAAACTCTGTAATCTCAGAATTGAAAGGACAAGTTTCAGAAATGAAAGGGCTACTCACTCAGCTTCTCAAGAATCAAAACCAAAAACATGTCAGCTTTGCTGCAAGTGCAGAAGCAGCTTGTTTTGCTTTTCAAGATCAAGATAATGAAGTTGTTGCAGAGGAAATGAGCTATATCAATAGCTAAGGTCAGAGAGTTTTCAATCAAGGATTTAATCCAGGGTTCAACAAGGCTAATCTCTCTTGGAGAAGCGCTAATGTAGCGAACCCCCAAGACAAAGTGTACCCACCTCAACACCAGAACTTTGTGCAGAATTTCAACTCAGGTGGTTTTCAAATAACCTCTCAGCATGGGTTTCAACAAGCAGCTCAATCTCAAGTTCAACTAGACAACAAGATGGAATCAATGCTCAAGCAGATCTTGGAAGGTCAACAACAGTCTGAAAGGAACTTAAAGGTTAAGATAAACAGCATGTACAATGACTTGAACAACAAATTTGAGTTATTGTCCAATCATGTGAAGAAGCTAGATTTGCAAGTAGCTCAAACTTCTGAAGCTGTGAAAAGATAAGCTGGTATTCTCACTGGGAAAGTTGAAGACAATCCAAAAGGGTATTGCAAGTCCATAATCGTTAATTTGACTGTAGGAGATCAAGAGATTAAAGAAATTGCAGGTTTTGGAAGTTTCGAAAAAGATGCAGAAGAAGAGATCGATCGATTCTATATTACAGAAAAAACCAGAGACTTCAGATCGATCGATCCTTGATTTTAGATCGATCGATCTACGCAAAACAGGGGCACCCGACGAAAGCGATCGATCGATCCCAGTTGGATCGATCAATCCGATGTTGCCAGACTCGAAGAGCCAAGAGATCGATCGATTCCCCTTCCCAGATTACTGCATCTTCCAAGTGAGTTTATAAACCCAGGATTCCATACTCGGTTGAACCTATAACATCTGTAAAAAGCACTTAAAGATGATGAGATGGTCGGTAAAAACCCAAATCCACTGAGAAGACTTCAAAAGCTGCAAGACCCAGGAGAATATGTAGTTCCTTGTTCGATTAATGGAGTAGATTTCATGGGCTCACTTTGTGATACATGTGCTAATGTGAATCTCATGTCTAGAGCTGTAGCTAACAAGTTGGGGATTTCAGGTATTAAACCATTTGTGATGTCTTTTAAACTTGCTAATGATTCTGTTATATCTTCGAATGGATTCATCTCTGACCTGCTGGTACAAGTTGGGGATTTTCTGGTTCCTGTTGATTTTCATATCTTGGAAATGAATGGGGATTTAGATCAGCAACTAGTTCTAGGAAGACCTTGTCTAGCATCTGAAGGAGTTGTGATTGATATGCCCAATCATCGTATCTCTCTCAAAAACGCCAAGAAAAGGTTCTTATATCTAGCAGTGCCTCTAAAAGGTGTGTCTAAAATCACTGCGGTTAAGGAAGAAAGGGTGGCGCATGAATTTCAGATCGAATCTAATGATGAGGGTGCAATTACTGAAGTCTTACACAAAGAAGCTCGAATCTCAACAAAGTCTGCAATCTCAAAGATCAAAAAGCAAGGAGAAGGTGAACCTAAAGACGATCAATAAAAGCCCTCAGGTAATTATGATCCCTCAGGCAATTGATGGAGATGCGGCCGAGTATAAGGTGAATAGAAAAGGTACATCCAAGCCTTTCTCAAAGGTCAGAGCCTTCTTTACCTTAGAGATTAAAGATAAGGGAACCGATGTGGCAAAGGATATGATGTGGAAAGTTATGAAGTTAACAATGTCCACTCTTGGATCCTGTTATGGAGCATCTCTCGTTGCAAACACTACCCCAACTTAGGAGGTAAGTTCATCAAGCTTAGTAACGCTAAACAAGCACTATGAGGGAAGCAACCCACTGCTTCTGTGTTTTTTTAGTTTAGTTGTTTTTGATTCTTGGGTCGGTCCAATTTTAGGTTACTAACTTATTAATAGTTGTGAGTTCAAAGTGTTTCAGGAAATTTCAGAGAAAAGTTGGTCGGACATACATATCGATCGATCTGTCTATGGATCAATCGATCCATGAAAGATGGTCATGTACATGAAATTAGAGATCGATCACTCTGTCTATGGATCGATCGATCCATCGTTGCTCATAAGCCAGTTGACCTCCTTCTTAGGTAAGTGCCGAAACTCTCTTTGAACTATTGGTTTTTATCATTTATCTTTAAGTCTAGTCTTATTCCTTTTCTTAGATTTATTTTCAATCCTGGGCGGTGTGAAGTATGTCTGGGGGAGGGTATATAGGTACTAACCATGTTTTGTGTCTTTTTGGATGTTTCGTCATTTTGATAAAATGTTTCAAAATTTTCCGTTTTTGATTTAGTCGAGTCGAAGGAATAATGATCAGAATTGTGATGATTATTAGCATAGTGTGAGTTTAGTATTGATTTCTATCTTATTACTGACTTAGATTAACTGTTGCATTTAGGATTGGAACCCCATTGATTAATTGTTATGCTTTTGAAAGTTATGGTCTTTTGGATTGTTGATGATTTGATACTAGCTCTACTTTGTTATGACTAAATTGATCTTAAATTCTCTTATCTATGGTGTTGGAATACTTTGAGTTAGGTAGTTTTGTCTTTAGCCCTCGGTAAAACCAACAGTTCTTTCGGTACGATTCCAATCCCTTTCTCCTTCCATTCAATAAAAAGCTGCTAAAAAAAGAAGAATAAAAGAAGCAAGCGAAAGCAAAGCTTAGAAAAGCAGAAATAAAAAATGAATGAAAGAAGTGAGAAAAGGAGAAGAAATGGACGGGATCTGAAGTAGCTTGATGCTCGAATTGGTATGGGGACCCTGAATGACAGATATTCTAGTGCGTTGATCGATACCCCATAGGTCAGAATGCACCTATTTGAACTTAACTGAATCTAATGAGTTGGTTGATATTACTTGATAGTTTGATTGATTGGGATTTAGAGTAGAAAGTATGTTGTTGGTTAGGTGGCGATAAACAGTCTATTTGCAGTGATTGTCTAGGATTAATGTCTTTTAGTTTTTGATGTAAGAACTTAGGGTTTATGAGATTTTGAGAGTTCACGTGTGGTCCTTTTCAAACCTCTTCTCTAGATATGGTTTTTGCTTTACTTGAGGACAACCAAAGATCTAAGTTTGGGGGAATTGATATTACTCGGTTTTGAATGACTTATAGTGGATATTTATACTTTCTATTTGGCATTATCTGAGTGTTTGATAATAGGATTTTGAGGTCCTATTGGGTATCAATCACCCATCGTTGTAGTATAGATGGGTTTGTCAATCCATAATGGAAATGTACTAAACAATCTGGATGTAATAGATGCTCAAAAGTCAAGCTAAGTGTTAAAAGGGGTTGTTTCTAAAAGGTCATAAGTGCAATGAACATAAAAAGAATAAAGACATAAAGAAGCATAAAAGACTTGAAAGCAAAAACAGAGTAAATGCAAAGAGAGTGAAAGGTGCAAGCAATGTAAAGCAGTTCCTGAGGACATATGGTAATTGACTAAGGATCTATCCTAGGTTACCTAAGCACCTAACATACCTCATACAATGAGCTAACCCCTAAACAATAGCTACATATACAATCAATTCCAATTCCTTGGAAACCAATCTCAAGAAAAGTAATCACCGAGTCAATTGCCGTCATAGACGGTGACTACCTAGCAGGTATTAACAACTACTACTCTAGTCAATAAGCTTCCCAACATCTAATGCCTTATAAGGGGAAGACGGATCTCTGAAGTCACCTAGGTCCGGACACCTTCAATTGATTTACCTTCCGGTGTTGAAGGGCCTATTGGCGGGTCTTCGAATCCCTTCTGGGTAGAAGTACAATCAGCATTATGAACAAGTGAAAAAGAAGGGATCTAAGATCAAACAGCTTAGGCACTAAGGTAAACCCAGAACATCAACCCTAGTCTACCCCATCCTCAGGAACTTAGATGACTACTCACTACNAAAGGTAAACATGCAGATATGGGAAAAACAGATGAAAAACAACAAGAACATAAACCCAAAAATGAAGAACAACAATGAAACAATAAACTAAAACAACAGATTAAAGCTGAAAACGTAAATCAACATGCACCAGATATGCAACAAAGTAAAGCTAAGCAAGAAAGCTAAAGAAAAACAGAAGATTAACTAAGAACTTGAAAGAAATCTGGTTTTTACACCAAGAACATGAAGAACAACATCAGAAAATAAAACCTAAGACTAAAACCTAAAAAGGAAAGAAAAACTAAAGCTTTGCAAATGGAGACGAATTAGGGCTTTTATAGTGTTCAGAGGAAATCCCTAATTCGCACTAAAGACAAAATGCTAATCATTGTCTTGGATCTTGGGCTTTGGTTCAGGTGCTATCCAAATTTGAGTTGGTCGGGTTGGAGCGTGTTTGACTTCGGGTTAGTAAGTGCGTGATCGATCCGAGCTAAAGACGCTTGAACAAGATCGATCCAACTGAGATGCGTCTGAGGTGCATATGAGATTGGGTTCGATCCATGCATTGAGTGCCTGAGATCGATCCAGACAAAGGTGGGATCGATCTGGGAGCTTGTTGAGAAGGATCCATGGTTGCTTGAGTGAGATCGATCCAGGAGCTTGCTGAGATCGATCCATGAGCTGCTGAGATCGATCCATGAGCTGCTGAGATCGATCCAGGAGTTGTTGAGATCGATCCAGCCTTGGTCGTCATAGATCCATTCTTGCTTCCTTCTTTCCCTTGCTTCCGTTTATTGCACTTCCTTATGTTTCAGAGGTTTCACGAGTTTCCTCAAGAGAGAGATCAATACAGATGTTGTAGCTTGGGCAAGGTGAGATCAATCCAGGTACTAGTTGAGATAGATCCAGTTTTGGTCCTGAGATAGATCCAGGCAAGGTGGAGATAGATCCAGTTTTGGTCCTGAGATAGATCCAGGAAAGGTGGAGATAGATCCAGTTGAGTGTTGAGATAGATCCAGTTGAGTGTCATTCCATGTTAAGTGATGGTCCTTCTTGAGATCAATCCAAGGTGAATGTTGACAAGTTGAGATCAATCCAGTTTGAGTGCTGGTCCATTCCATGCTTTGTGTTGGTCCATTCCATGCTTTTTGTTGGTCCATTCTAGGTTGGTGCTCCTTCTCTGAATTTTCACAATTTGTCCTAAAAACTCCTGAAAGTCCTGAAAAACCTCCAAAATGTGTGCAGATGCAAATACTAATGCAAAAGTTCCTAAAAATCACAATCTTACCGAAATCAACTATAAATGTGATATATGCAAACCTAAAGACCTTAAAATTGATGCTAAATGACATGTAAAAACCATGAATATTGAGAGTTATCAACTCCCCCAAACTAAATCTTTGCTTGCCCTCAAGCAAGTAATTCAGAAGCCTGAAAGAGAAGTTTGAAAATGGGAACTCAAAACCAAAACATGCTGCTAACACAGGTAATGTATAAATGTCCTGGTTACTAGTTCTAGAATGCAATCTTGAATTCGTCCTACTTTAAAACTTTAGCCATACTCATCACAGTTTATCACAGACAAATTCCAACTTCCACAATGCATTCAAATTCATTTGCTCCTTTAACATTCATTAATCAGGAACCATGAATCAAGTCATGTGCTTTCAATGAACTCATTTGGCCAAGGATAGGTTAAGGAGTAAAAGTGACTCCTTCATACAATGGTTAATTTTCAGAAAAAATGGTTCTCTCAAAAGGGGAATGAGCTTTAGCAGAAAGGTAAAGGTAGGAACACTTAGATGCATACAGAAATAGAACCTCATCTACCCAAATGCTAATGAAACATAAGTTTTCTGATTCTACCTAGTAGAAAGTCCTAAGTCTACCCTTTTGAAGTTCAAAGTGATCATACCCATTCACATCCTTCCTTTTTTTTTCATCTTTTCTTTAGTAACACTTATGAGAGAATTCCTTTTTTAAATAACTGCTAGTGGTTTCAGGAACTTACTTCTTTAAACACTTATGGCTTTTAGACCTTTCTTCCTTTACACCATTTTTTTGGGTTTTACCCTTTTCAGAACATTGTCAAACCCTTTTTTTTTTAAGTACTAGCCATTCTTCCTTTTCATACCATTGTTCCCCCAAACTTTCTACTAGCATATTCTTATTCATTTTTCATAGCTCTCCTAAGGTCTTTACTTTACCCTTTCTTTTTCATCAATTATCATTACCTTTTCATTCATTTCCCCCAAACTAACATCCAAATTAAATCCCACCTAGTCCTATCTAGTCCAAAAAGCGTGGACTAGAACTACATGAGATTCCATTCCTGTTAGTTCGAACCTAACACTTTCTACCAAGCTCATTCCATTAAAAGACCTTCCACTCAGTAGTCAATTCAGGGCNTACTTGGGTTAACAAGAGTGGTAAAAGGTAGAAGATAACCAAAAAATGTATATACTATCCATGAGCTCATATTCAGCACACAAACATGATAATTATGCATTC
>OVBE01008279.1:346-17376 GCA_900406425.1 Iberis pinnata
CATGCAAGTTCCGCTGCAAGCACACATGGCTGCCGCACTTCGTCTTGTCAGGTATCTAAAAGGTACACTGGCACATGGTGTGTTCTTATCCGCTGCGTCTCCTCTTACTATCACTGCCTACTGCGATTCTGATTGGGCTGCATGTCCAAAGACTCGTCGTTCTTTATTTGCCTACATCGTTTATTTGGGTTCTTCTCCCATTTCCTGGAAGACTAAGAAGCAACAGACGGTATCCAATTCTTCTGCAGAAGCTGAATATCGTGCTATGGCTTATACTCTTCGTGAGCTAAAGTGGTTACATGAACTACTTCGGACTTTCGGCTTACCTCATCCGAAACCAATGGAGTTATTCTGTGATAGTCAGGCAGCTATTCACATTGCATCTAATCATGTGTTTCATGAACGTACAAAGCATATCGAAGCTGATTGTCATCAAGTTCGTGATGCAGTCCAAGACGGTCTCATTGTTACTTCTCATATCTCTACTACCGAGCAACCTGCCGACTTACTCACCAAAGCTNCATCTTACACATTCGTGATTGGAGAAATGATTTTTGATCTTGTTTAATGTATTCTATTAGAACTTAATGGCTATTCAAGAGCAAAAAAGCTGATGAAAACATGATGAGATTGATAGACTTTTGCTCACTGTATGAGAAATTGTTCACTTGGAAGACTAATGTTGCAGTCTGTTTGATTATTTACAAGAAAAAAAAAAAATATATATATATATATATATATATTTATTGTCCTAAATAACAAATATATAATATTAACAAAATTTGTGTGTCATAACTGGGTGTGTCGAGAGTGACAGTGAGGGCGACGACATAATTGGGTAAGGATGAGAGACGTTGGTGGTGGGTGGTGGGTGGTGGGTGGTGGAGTCTGAGCTGCTATACTGAATGTCAATAACAAGGTGACAGTCACAGCGAAAGACATGGTGGGAAGGAGATGAAGTGTGAGAAAGAAGAATTCCGTAATCGTGTAATAACTTTTCTATAAAAAAATTGAATATTGAGCTCAAAATGAAAGAGAGAAAAAGTCTTTTATTATTATATTATTCAAACAATGTGTTACCGAATTTTCTTATATACAAAATTGATAATTGGAGGTTCCCAAATTCCAAAAATGATGTTATTAAGTGAAATTTTAATTAATTATTGTTATTTATATTCATTAACAATCTTAATTTATTTATATATACTCTCACAGTCCTACTGTAAATCCATATTTATAAGATTAAAGTTATTTGACAATTTTATTCTAAATATTTTGATATTCTCAACCAATGTTTTCTTTTATAATGATATATATATATATAAACTTCCTCTATATCTAAGATATCCATCTAAAAAATTTTAATTTTAAAATTTATTTAAAAATACATTTAATCACTCATAGTCATATATTTATTGAGGTATTTTCTTTTTAAATAATATAAGAAAAATATAAGTAAAATAATTGCTGATAAACTTTTTAACGTCATATGTTTAGTTTTTATAAAAACTACAAAACTATATATTTAATTAGAATCCAACTCTTTCGGGGTCATTTATAATAATAATATATTGGGTTAGAATCCACCTCAAAACAAAATAAATTGAAGCAACATATCCCATGTTACTCGTTATATGATGAATAGTTACAACTTACAAGCAACAAGTATTGTTTCACTTGTGTTCTTATGTTTTTGATATTATGTGTCCTAGTGGAGATACCATTTCCGTTACATCAAAAAAGTAGAAATAATCAATTTTTTTCTATTTTCCAATTATAGTTATTTTATTTGTTTCTTTTCTATTGCAATATTCTCTATTCTTTTTGTGGACACTAGTAATAAAGGTATTCCAAAAATCCTAGTTGATATGTAGGAATTGTCGATTCGGTATCATCCACCAAAGTAAATAATCTTAAATTTGAAATCTTAGATATCTTGTCATATGTAACAAAACAAAAATCATAAGAACAAATAAGAAATAAAAGTTCCACAAAATACTATAAAATTAGTTTTTGTTTTAAAAACACCACGTATTATTATTATTTTTTTTTCTCAAAAATAATACAAACATAAAAAAAATTATAAATTTATTTATTTTTGGTATGAATTCAATAATTAAAGTTCAGTTTTAAAAGTTAGAATTTGGTTTTCAAGAGTTTAAGATTTAATTTCCAAAATTTTAAGCTATTTTAAATGTGTATTAATTTTGAAACAAAATAAATTATTTTATGGTATTCATGAAATAAGCAAGTACATATAATATTTTTGGAATTAACACAAAAAAAAATTTATCTTTGAAACTTCTCCAATAACAAAAGCTGCCTCAAATCACTCAATGTTTATAACACTGGTTTTGCAATCAAGAGTTACAACTTTAATATAACCAAAACTCCAAAAACTTGTTCATCCAAATCATTTGGTTGGGTCCTTAAAACATTTTCCATTTCCTTGTTCAATAACTAAACTTATTGCCTCTGAACCAGAGAAGAAGAGTCTCTACACTTTGTATGGTTTAGTGGTCAACCCAAAACCAAACGGGTACAACGGGTCATAATGCCTATCTCCAACATTCATTGGAAGCTGCTTCACCGACTTGAACCATGTTCTAGCCAGCTTTCCAGTAAATCCATAATCACCAAACAAAGCATCAGCCACTCCTTGTCCCTCTGTTCCCGGAAGCCAAGCTGCTACAAGAGCATCAATGGTCGAGACATAAGGCTCAATCACTACAGGGCGGCCAGAGACCACAACCACCACACACTTTACTGATCCACATACGTTCTTCATTGTGCTCGGACCAGGTTCACTTATGGTCAAGTTAGCACTATCCCCAAACATTTCAGCATAAGGCGGCTCGCCTACTACCACAATGGCATAGTCAAATTTACCCGACTTCACAAAGTTAGCATCAGGGTTTTGGTTGTAGACCACTTGTGTGGTTGGCGCCACTGTATTCTTCACAGCCGCGAGGATCGTTGTACCTTCATGAGATCAAAACCAAAGTTTAAGATTCAATTATTTGTATCTCGCACTTTTGTTTATGAGTACACAAACATACCGATGGTGATGTCATTGCCGTTAAGGCCTTGCCATGTAATGGTCCAGCCACCACACTGATAAGCCAAGTTATCAGCATGTGCTCCAGCCACAAGGATCTTCCCGGTTTTCTTAGGCAGAGGAAGTAACGGTTTAGCACCTTTTTTACCATTCTTGAGCAGCACTAGAGATTTCCTCACAGCTTCACGAGCTAGTTCCCTATGTTCTTTGCTACCAAGCTGGTTAGCAAAGCTGAGATCAGCCAGTGGTTCCTCAAATAGTCCCATTGTGAATTTGACTCTTAAGATTCTCTTCACAGCATCATCGATCCTGCTCATTGGAATCAGCTTTTTCTGTATCTGACTGTTGATTTCGTCTATGAACTCGGTGAAGTTGTATGGCACCATAATCTGCAATTAGACAGTCACACAACCATCAAGTAACTATGGAGTGTATACCAAACTAAAGGCCGGTTCAATTCTGTTAGACAAACCATATCAATTCCAGCGCTGATTCCTGCGTAAACAGAGTATGAGTAGTTAAGATGCGGAGGCGTTGTGATCCTATCAATACCCTGCCAATCCGAGATGACAAATCCCTGCATAGAAACAGAAAGAACGGCTTTAAAACGACTAAATCAAAGAAGATTATATTATAAATCCAACTGTATCATTTCGTACTCTGAACTTGAGCTTGTTCTTGAGGTAACCCGTTACAAGTTGCTGATTAGCATGCATTCTCAAGCCGTTCCAGGCAGAGTAAGAGACCATAACCGTTGCAACACCCTTGTTTACAGCATTGTAATACGCAGGCATGTGAATACCAAATAGCCCCTTTGAGTCAATCACTGTGTTATTCTCATCTATACCTCTTACTGTACCTCCATCTCCAACGAAATGCTTAGCACAAGCTGCTACCTTTGTCCTGTAACAATAACAACTCAATCCGGTTAAATACTCTTTCATTATTTAATTGAAACAAATCTAGCCAAAACAACAATAGCAAATAGTTCTAATGAGACATTGATCCCATATGTAACGGATAAAATTAGTGGGACTGTGTAGATGAGGGAGACAATAACTTCAAACTGGTCCTACAATGGCAGAATATTTAAACGAGGATCATTAATAGCACATGGACTGGCCAATATCTTACTCTGAGGGTTTTTTAACACTCAGGGACCACTACATTCCAAACAAAAGCTGAACCAATTCTATTAAAAAATCGAAAGCCTGACTTAACTACATATTGAAATAGATAATTTAAATTTTTCATAGCATACTGTCGAAGAATATTACACAGATGATTGTTACTAGCAAAGTTACTTACTTTCCACCAACAAAAGGAACACCCTTTCGCTTAGGAGGAAGGTCGCCTTGCAAACCAGGTATAATCTCAGTCATTTGTTGGACAATTCTATAATCCTCACTGTAACTTTCGTAGCATCTTCCCCATCTCGGATCCCTACAAACCTGTTCAAGCAAATATATGTTAAGCAGACTCGTTCTTCAATCAAACTACTTAAAAATGTTAGCTTCTTTATTATACTTACTGCAATACAAGGTGCAAAGGCATATGGGATCCCTGTCGCTCTAACTTCAAGAGCAGTTGCTTCCCCAATCCTCCTCATAAGCTTAGGATCCCTATAAAGATTAAAACACAATGTTGTTTAGAATCAATAGTTTTACAAATTCGATTCAACGCAGTTTAAAGCCTTCTTGGACAACTTGCCTGGTGACTCCAAGACCAACATTGTGAGGGAAAATGGTGGCACCATACACATTGTTGTGACCATGAACAGCATCAATCCCATAGATCATTGGGATCCCTAAACGTGTCGAAAGAGCCGCCTTTTGAATCCCATTGACCATGTTGACCCAAGTTTCAGGAGTAGCCTTTTCTGAAGGCACACTTCCTCCACCACTCAACACACTCCCTACAACATAAACCCAAACTCATTTAGACAATCATCGAACACTGAACATAGATAATCTTTCAGATATCTTCTCTTGTGCTTTTACCTATGAAGTATTTGTTCATAACTTCAGGTGTAGCGACACTGCGTTCAATCTGAACCATCTGACCAATCTTCTCTTGGAGAGTCATACGTTTCATCAAATCTCTGATTCTTGCACCCAATGGCTGCTTTGGATCCTTGTACTTCAAAGAATCTCCAGCAGAAACAGCAACGGCACAGAAGAGCAGCACAAGACATAAGACCTTACTTAGAGTCCCCATATTCTTCAACAAAGCTGCAGATTTTCAGATCTAAGCTCTTATTAGTCAAAGAAACTGTTCCATTGTATACAGCTAGAGCACGCAAGAACAAGAATCTAAGGTAGAGTGAAGCAAAGTTTGTCCTTAAACTGAAATAGTTTTGCAAATTTGGAATCTTTTAGTTAAAATATCAAACCTTTTTCACTAGTCGGTTATGAAAAATCAGATCTTGATTGATATTCGAACTCAAAAACAAAACAAAAAAAGAAAGGAATCAAATTTGCAATTGGAGAAGAAGAAACAAGAAACTTACAGTCTTGGAAATGATAAAAGAGATTAACTTTCTTTTATCTTCTGAAGATAATTTCTTGGAGCAGATAATCTCTCCTCTCTAGGAGACGATAGAGAGAGAGAGTATTGAGGAGTGTGATAATTCTTCGTGTCACTCTCCTTCTATTTAAAACATTGAAAAGTAGCTCTCCTTTTTCCACATAAGTTTTTAAGTATTTTTCAACATTCAAATTTTTTTACAGTTGTTTCTCTGAGAAGTCTTTGTCCTTTGCCTATTTTAACAAAAAAAAAAAAAATTGAAACCAGGTGTGATATGGAAACAATAATTAGCTTTTATACCAATAATGGCTTTGGGGACAAAATTATGTTACCATTATAATTAGTTTTTATCGTTAATTAACAAGTTATGTTGGTTTAATGTATGCTTAAAGTAGACTGAATCTAGTACTATGATCCGCAAAACTCGCCGATATGATAATGTAAATTATTTAAGTTTAGTTTTTCAAGATTTATATACAATTAAATTTCACATTTATAATTATAGTTGTTTTTTAGTCCAAAAACATACTTCATTCTTGTCAATATATAAGTAGTTTTAGCCAAAATAATTTGTTTCATAATATAAGTTATTTTCAAAACCCAAAGCAATAAAATAATTTAAATGAATAATATTCTACTAAAAACTTAAAGACAAAATGATGTGCAATAATCTCTCTTTAACTTTTCGCGTTTCCACACCAAAAAAATAATAATATCTCTTTAACTTGAGATGGTTGATATTATTTTTATTACTGATAACAATCTCTACTTAAATGTTGTAAACAAAATGATTGTGTGCAATAGACAAAATAACTTTTTATTACTCCTTTAAGAAAAGTTAAAAATTTTTAATACCCGCACTATTAAGCAAAACTACTTACATATTGAAACGGAAGGAGTAATATCATTTGAGAGTAAGACAAAATATTGTTTTAATATAAAAAATGATGGAGAAGGGGATTAAAGTTTCTGATGAGGCGATTAAAGTTTTTAATGATCATGATGATACGATGATGGAGGCAAGTGAGAAGGTTAATCCCACTGGAGTTCCATCTTAATGTAACATGGGCGCAGAAGGTTACGCAAAGTAAGTTTGGTGGAAGACCTAAACCGGAGAATATCGTGGAAGGAGAGTTTGTTGATGCAAAGGTTAACATATCGTTCCCGAATGGTGTATATGGCGAACCGGTGATAACAATAGGAGAAAATGTTTTGAGAGCAATGAATGCACTTTGGAAGAATTGCATGATTGTGAAAGTTTTAGGGTGTAGTGTTCCGTTAGCCGTGTTGACAAGACGATTACAGGAACTATGGAAGCCACTAAGCGTATGCACGTATTAGACTTGCCTCGTAATTTCTTCATGATTCGACTTGAGGATGAGGCAGAGTATATGGAGGCTCTTACGGGAGGTCCATGGAAGGTATTTGGATGTTTACTTACGGTGCAAGGTTGGACTCCAAAGTTTGATATGTTGCGTGATGAGATTACGACTACAATTAGTTTGGGTTTGTTTGATGGATCCTCCTGTAAATTTCATCATTTTGCGATTTTAAAGGGGATTGCTAAAGGAATGTGGAAGCTAGTGAAGGTAGATCTAACGACACTACACATCAAAAGGGCAAGATTTGCTAGGATTTGTGTCGAAGTGGACCTTAAATTTCCTTTGAAAGGAATTGTAATGATTAATGGAGAAATATATTTTTGTCGTATGAGGGATTACAGAATATTTGCAATAAGTGTGGGATTTTTGGACATTTGGGCAATGCTTGTCCTCGAGAAATGAACCATTCTTTATCGACCAGTGTTACTCATGGGGTAGAGATACAAGTTGAAAGAGGGGTGGTGAATGGTGATAGATTTACGAGTGTAGCTAAGAAGCATGGGGTTGATAAAGAGAGAGAAACAACTCAAGTACCGAAGGAGGCGAGCTTGAAGAAACCTAGCCCAAAGGTCGATGCAGGGGCTGAGAAACAAAAGGGGAAAATGGCGGTGGTGTTATCAAACAGATTTGATAAACTAGAGGTAATGGAGAAAACGAACATGAGTGGTAATAAGAACGCGTCAAGTGAAGATAAGGAGAACGAAAACCCCTCCAAAAATAATACTAAAGAGTTGGTATTCAAGAGTAGTGGAGGTGTATGTGAGATGCATGGTATGAGAAAGTCAGTGTTAAGGGATAGTGGAAAGGCTAAAGGGAATCATTCCCAAAGATCGTCGGATAAGAATAGCCTTCGTATGTTCTCGAACAAACCAAGTATGGGGCTGGTTTTTGGTCGGACTAGAGGAGAGGTTGAACTCTTTGCGTCAGGAAAAAGATTAAGAGTGGAAGAGTCTCCTTTGGGGCGGGAAGGAAGAGTTTTTGTACAGGGGAATAACAGGAGCAGTGAGGACCCGAAAGTGGTGTTAGCGGTTCAAACATATGCTCTTATTACCGATGCTAATAATGGGTCTATGGATGTGGGGTGATTGTTGATTCATTTGTGTTATAGGTGGATAACGGACAAGCATAGGGATTTTCCCCAGTAGTTTTTTATACCGTGTTGATTAAGTTAATGAATTGCTTATTATGGAATTACTAGGAGGAAAATAAACCTAATTTTCGGAGATCAATAAGATATATTTTGAAGAAGTATACAACATATGTTCTTGCGATTTTTGAACCTCATGCTGGAGGAGATCGTGCTAGAAGGATATGCCATGGGTTAGGATTTGATAATTCTTATCGAGTAGATGCAATAGGTTAGAGTGGATGCCTATGGTTACTGCAGAGATCAGAGGTTGGAGAGGTGGAGATATAGGCTCTTCTAGACAGTATATACATGCAAGAATCAAGATGGGGAGTGAATTATTACATCTGGTTGTTGTGTATGTTGCACATACAGTTAGTTGGAAAAGTGGCTTGTGGTTGGAGTTGAATGAATTGATTAGGAGTATCAATGACCCGTTAGTTGTTGGAGGTGATTTCAACACTATTATGCGATTAGATGAGAGAGTTGGAGGGAGTGGTATGTTATCAGCGGATTCACTCGCGTTTGGTGAATGGGTTAGTGAATCATTTTTGCTCGATATGGGTTTTACTGGAAGAAGATTTACTTGGCGTTGAGGTCGAACAGAAAACACTTATATAGCAAAAAGGCTGGACCATGTTTTTTTGTTGTGGTCAAGCACGCCTTATGTACCAGAAAGCAAATGTTACTCATTTATCTTTTCTTGCTTATGATCATACTCCGGTTTATCTTCAGCTTTGTCTAGTGGTAGCTCGAGAGCCCGGGAGACGACCATTTAGATTTGAGGCGGCATGGCTCTCACATGTGGGCTTTAACGATCTGGTTGGAGTGTCATGGAATAATACTTTAGCTCCACCAAATGCTTTGTGTGTTCTACAAGTAGCATTACGAAAGTGGAATAAGAAAGTGTTTGGTGATGTCTTCAAGTGTAAGGAGAAGCTATTGCATGATATTAAGGAGGTACAAGAGGAACTTGAGATAGTCCAGACGGACTCGTCGATACAAAGAGATTTGGAACTTGCAAAGGAGTTGAGCTTACTTCTAGAACAAGAAAAAATGATTTGGTTCCAAAAATAAAAGAGAACGAGGTTTTTTCATACCTCAACAATTAATAGTAGATGGCGTAATAAGATATATATGTTGAAGAATGATGATAATTGTTGGGTGTCAAATAAGGATGATTTGGAGCGGTTGATAGTAGCTATTATATGATACTTTACAGTCTTGATGATGTGTCTATGTCGATAGTGGAGCTACCTGGAACGGGTTTTGTTGCTATCTCTAACGAAGATATGTCCCTGCTAGACAAGTCTTTTGTGGCATATGAAGTAGAGAAATTTATGCGAAGTATGGGTCGTATTAAGGTACCTGGACCTGATGGATTCCGACAAGTAATTTTCAAGATTGCTAGTATATAGTGTGATCGCCGGTGACGAATTTTGTTTTGAACTTTTTTGAAACAGGTGTAATGACATATGGTTTGAATGACGTGTTAGTTGTATTAATCGGAGAGAATTACACAATTCCAGTCGATTCGTCTTTATAACGTGATGTTCAAGATAATTACAAAGATGTTAATGTTGCATTTGCAAAAAGTTATGATTACTATTATCGGACCGACGCAGTCTAGCTTCATACCGGGTCGTCTAAGTACACATAATTTTTTCATGGTGCAAAAAGCGGTGCATTATATGCGGCGAAAGCAAGGGCGAAAAGGTTGGATGTTGTTGAAGTTGGATTTACAGAAAGCTTATGACTGTATCAGATGGGATTTTCTAAAAGACACTCTCTTAGCTACTAAGTTGCCAGCGAAATGGGTTTCGTGGATAATGAGCAGCGTTAGGGGTGCTTTTATGATAGTGTTATGGAATGGAGAGAAGACAACTTTTTTCAAGCCTGCAAGAGGACTTCTTCAAGGAGATCTTCTATCTCCTTCTTTGTTTATCCTTTGTCTTGAGAGGCTTTGTCACTTGATTGACGGAGCTATCACTGCGAAACGTTGGAAACCGATAAGGATTTCTCGGGGAGGTCCATTTTGTTTTCATCTTTGTTTCTCGGATGATCTAATTTTATTTGTAGAAGCTTCGGTTTCACATGTGGAAGTGATTCGGGGTGTTCTTGATCAATTTTGCTTGGTCAGGTCAAAAAGTGAGCCTTAAAAAGTCGAAGATTTTCTTCTTAAGTAACGTGAGTCGAGAACTTGCAGAGTTGATTAGTGAAACTAGTGGTATCCAGGTAACTCGAGACTTTTGGAAGTACTTAGACTACCAATCGTACTTAAATGAATTAACAAGGACACTTATGGAGATTTAGTGGAGAAGGTTGCCTCGCGTTTGGCAGGTTGGAAAGGTCGTATGCTTAGTTTGGCAGGTCGGGTGACACTTATGAAAGTAGTTCTCTCGTCGATTCCGGTCCATGCAATGAGTTCTAGAGCTTTACCAAGTTCAACACTATCTAGGTTGGACAAGGTATCTCACGACTTCATATGGGGTAGCTCTATAGAGAAGAGAACACAACATCTAATTGCTTGGGAAATATTTTGTACTCCAAAACGGACAGGGAATCTCGTTGTGCGCAAGACTAAATATATGAATGTTGCGTTGTTGTCTAAAGTGGAATTACAACTGCTAGTAAACGATTCAAGCCTTTGGGTTCGGGTGTTATGAAGCAAATATAAGGTTCGCGAGGGTGATGTTGCGCCTTGGTTAAGATCTAATAGTACATGGTCGCCACTATGGAGAGGTGTAGTGGAAGGACTAAGAAGTGTAATACTTCCCAAGTTGAGTTAGGTGATGGGTGATGGTCAATCTATAAGATTTTGGACTGGTTGCTGGTTACTAAAGACCCCTCTAGTGGACCATGTGACTAATGAGCTACAGCCTGAACATTGTGAGGAGAAAGCTTGCGTTTTATGGGCACAGAGACAAGGCTGGAGATGGCATAAAATATAACTATTTGTGGAGCATGATATGAAGTTGAGGCTAGTTGCGGTGGTTCAAGATGAGGTTATTGGGGCTTCAGACAAATTATCATGGCCCGAGAATGTAGATGGGGAGTTTACCGTGAGCTTTGCGTATAGAGTGTTGACTTGGGTGAATGTAGAAGTCCCAAATATGAATGATTTCTTTTGCAGGATTTGGCGAGTGATAGCTACAGAGAGAGTCAGGTTATTTTTTGGCTTGTTTCTCATCAAAGTGTCATGACCAATATGGAGAGAAGGAGAAGACATCTATGCACATCGAGTACATGTCAGGTCTGCAATGCTGGTGAAGAATCTCTCATCCATGTCTTGCATGAATGTCCGTCCATTGCGGGCATTTGGAGATGCCTTGTACCTATAGGTAAGCAATCATGGTTTTTTGAAGCTAGTTTGTTACCTTGGGTTTACGAGAATCTTGGAGACACGACTAAATTGAATGATATAGCTTGGTCAACATCTTTTGCCACGACGGTATGGTAGAGTTGGAAGTGGAGATGTGGTCGGTTTTCGGAAAAATTGCTAGGTGTCCAGATAAAACCCGTTTTGTTATGAGTATATCGAAGAAAATGTGGATAACTCATATTAATAGCCGATGAGTAAGCACCAGAGGAGGACAGTCGGAACGGGTTGTTTCTTGGGAAGCTCCGACGTGTGGTTGGTTCAAGCTAAACACAGATGGGACTTCACATGGAAATCCATATATAGCTACGGCTGGTGGTGTGGTGAGGGACTTGAATAGGACCTAGATGTTGGAGTTTGCTTTGAACATTTGGATTTTCTCAGCTCCTCTATCAGAACTATGAGGATTTTATTATGGTTTGTTTATTGCCTGGGATAGAGGATTACGACAAGTGGAGCTAGAAGTTGATTCGAAAATGGTTGTGCGCTTTCTGAAAGATGGAATAGGAGATTCATATCCATTATCATTCCTAATATGTTTGTGTTATGGCTTATTATCGAGAGACTGGATAGTCCGTATATCACATGTGTATTGCGAGGCTAACCGGATTGCAGACGATTTGGCTAATTATGTGTTTGACTTACCACTTGATTTTCATGCTTTAGATTCTTTTCCTTCTTGTGTTACTTCTTTTGTTCATGATGATGCTATGGAAATTGACCATCCTAGGCATGTTATGATGTAGTATTTAAATTGATTTTGATAATAAAATTGGGAGATATTTTCTCCCGTCTCACACAAAAAAACAACATAATATCAGTTCCCTTTATAACTAACGATGTCGTTACAATTTTCATTATATATTTAATGATTTGTTGTTGACTATTTTTTTCTAAATATGTCAATTTTGGATTACAATCTCAATGTTTCTAACATTTTGTTAAAATATTTTGATATAAAATATGAAAAGTAAAACGTATATTACATAAATATATTTTAACTCTAAATATGATACACATACGATGTTGTTATTTACTTATGTATCTTGTTATATACATTTTTAATTATATGACCATTATTTTTCACTCTCTTTTTGGTGGAAGGATGTAACTTCTAAATTATATGACGACTATTCAAATATACCATAATAATTTTTATAGTTATGATGCTATGAACATTTATCGTCATTTATTTTATTTTATTTATTTGTTGTTATTATTTTAAAGTTATATTTATAATTTAAAATGTGATTTTATTGAATTCAAACATTTGTTCGTCTATTTAGTTTATACATTGTTCTAAAATACGTTATACGCTAGTTGGACGGCAGTCCATCATATAGCGCATGAACATATATGCAGATATTTACGAGAGATATATACACTAAATATTTCTTTCCAAAAAATATGAATAATTAAACATAAATTATAGTGTCCATAATCTAACTAAAAATCAAATAACTATAAATATAATTAAATTTCAATAGAGCATTAAGACAAAAACTCTTAATTTCATTTTTCATATTCTTTTCCTCCACCTAAATATAAAATCAAATCACCATCAAATTTACAATCAACATCAAATAGCATATATAAAAGTGTATTGATTGTATATACAGTCATATTATCTGTATATATGGTCGTATTGTTCGTTACTGCGCTGTATAATTGACCATGACGTATTTTTCTACTGCATTGTAAAAAACAGTACAATAATTAACCGAATTGCGTATATACGGCGTATATACAACCAATGGCGGTCCCAAAAAATATATTTCCTAGTTCAAAATTATTAGTAAATTAATCTAAAAATTTGTCATTAACATAAAGATAAAATATCTTATAAAATCACTTACGGTCTTTTATCTCCTGGAATTTTTCCACTACAATCTCATTTTTAATGTCTTTGAATAGATCATTTTCAAAAAAATAAACTAGACAATCATTCAGGAATTGTTCTCCAATCATGTTGCGTCGATGTGTTTTCACAATCTTCATGGCTGAAAAACATCTCTCAACAGTTGCAATAGCGACAAGCAAAATCAAAACCAATTTCAAAAGCCTATAAAACAAAAGATGTGATAAATGCTTTCGAGTTTTAACCATCAAATGAGCAAGTTCTCCAAGATTCTTTAACTGAGAAAATCTTTCATCATGTCGAATATTGTTAATGTAAATATCTTACTGCTGCTCGAGA
Source organism: Iberis pinnata (assembly GCA_900406425.1). NCBI lineage: Eukaryota > Viridiplantae > Streptophyta > Magnoliopsida > Brassicales > Brassicaceae > Iberis > Iberis pinnata. The sequence continues at coordinate 14,015 of OVBE01008279.1, forward strand.
TATATAGATTCTTCATGACTAAAATCATCTGGATAGAACTTAGATAATCATATATATTTTGAATGATCAAATTCACTAAATGAATCAAAAGGAGATAAAGCAGCTAATTTAAGAGACTGACGGCGAGGTTTATGAAAAGACTGACGACAAGGTTTATGAAGACAGTGTCCCCATATGTTCAACTCGACCCACAACCTTTATGCTCAGTGACTATGAATCTTAGGTGAGTCAAGCGCCTGAGATTTGTGGCACTTGTGCTTTTGACTCTTGTCCGGTGCTAGATCTCTTCCGCTTCTCTTCTCCTTTTCACGATCTCCTTTCTTTGATGGTGAGGCTGTCTCATGGACCCGTGAGGGGTTGTCTCACTTGAAACATGGGATTTGGTCGGTTACTTCGCATGAGGACAACGGTCCCCTCTTGCCTTCTTTATGCCATCCGGAAGGTGTTCGGTCTCGTCCTCTTTGTCGCCTGGACGGAGATTGAAAAGCGGTACTCCACTATCAAAAGTATGTAAGCTTTTCACTTTAGAGATATGTTTTTCCTTAAAAGCAGTAGGAAGTAAATCAAATATATACATGAGGACAACAATGAAGAAATCATTGTCTTTCCTTTGGCGTGACGTGGCTATTGTGACCAAACTCTCCATCCACTGTAGAAAAGAAAACTCTGGCAATAGATTTGTGTCGCTCGGGCTACATGCCGCTGCCAATTACCGAAAATGTTTTTTCGGTGGGTTTGCAGTTCAGGCGGCGAAAGTTTCTAGGGTTTCTAAAAAATGTTTTGGTTTTTGATCTTTAAAGCTTTAGTCCATTGTGTCATATCTAGGCCTAATTTAGTTTTTTTTTAAATTGGTTGGAATTTGTTGTTGGACTAGATTTTTAGTTTGAAATTTTATATCTGGATAGAATCTGTATCTTATTATATATATTAAACTCTTTATAAAAAAAGTAGGTTCCTGAAATTGATAACATAGATTAATAATCTTACAAGGGTTATTCCATATAAAAATATTGTAAAAGAAAGAAGATGTTGACCAACAACTATTAGCATAAATCATATGTAATATTCTTAGATTCCCCACGTTACTCTCCAAACGGTCACATTTTGCTTTCCAGATCTCTTTTAACGGCCAAATTTTCTCTCTTTTTCCTTTTGTTCTATATACTATATATATATATATATTTTTTTTTTTATATATATATATTTTTGGTGATAGGGAATAATAAGATGAAAATTCGACTAGTCTTCCTTCTTTTAGTTTTTGAAATAATGTGAGTTTTTTTTTCTAAGAGACTCATTGATTTTGTTTTTAGGATGATACTAAAAGGTTTGTGGTTTTCATTTTCTAATCAAGGCATGTGCATAGTTTTTATTTGTAGTTTTTCAGGAGTTTTCATAATTGCTTTAGTCTGTTTTATTGATTACTTGTTTGATTATTTACCTTGCTTGCTGGACAGGAATACTTGAGCATTATTGTTTTAATAAATATTTGTTTTCTAAGTTCAATATATATTAGAACTAGGACCGGTCTTGAGACAAAACATACTAAGTACAAGCTTGCGGTTCATTTTTATTTTCAATTTTTTTATTTAAAAACCAATCTATTTTTAAAATTTTAATTTAAAAACCGGCTCATTTTTTTATTTTAGATTGCAACTGTTAAAATATGAGGACCGATCATATTTAGAATAAATAGTTTGATTGTTTAAGACATCTCTAGTAAAACAAATGAGATGGAAGGTGCTTTTGTGGGTTAAATTTTTTTTTTTTAATATTTTTTGTAAATTAGTTACAAAAGAATTTAAGGAAAGAGTCTTTCACATATTTTCATTAGTCGTACATTATGAAAAATGATTCCACTAGGCCACAATCGTATATTATGAAAATGATTTGAAATATCACTAGGCCACAAATTCTGATTAATTTTTTATAGCGCTTTCGACCATAAACAGTGAGGGATCTAAATTTTATTATTATTATGTGACACGTTATTTACTAAATAAAATAATGTCACATAAAATCAAATTTTTTAAAAACAAAAAACTATAAAATTAGTCTACATTTTTCACGTTTTGAAAACCTTCATTTTATCATTTTATTTTACATAGTCATAGAGATCAAATCAAAATTGAGTAATTCGTCTCGGTTTATTTAACAGTGTCATATCTACAAAAGGTTTGCAAGAATCTCTAAGTATATATATTCATTTTTCTCGTCTTTTATTAAAATGGTATTCAAACATTATTTTTGTATGTGCAGAAAATGAAAACAAATTCTATAAATCGGTTTTACACATTGACTCAAGTTTATGTTTAAATTTTTTTCATCAACTATCTAATTTTATTTTATTTTGTCGTTATAGCTTTGTGTATAAATAGTTCTCTCCTAATAGTGAGCGACATGATTTAAATCTTGATTATTGCAATAGATGTAGAAGTGACTACCATTAGGCAACTTGCTCATTTGCCATTAACTACTTAATTAAAAACAAGAAAATTGTTATTAGCTTATCATAATTAAAAATAAATCAATACAAAGTAATCCAGATAATGATTATATTTTATGACTTACGGCTACTTTTAGAATTGCTTGGAAAAGAAAATGTTTGGGGAAAAGGAAAGAAGTTTGAACTCCACCTAAACAAAACAAATCGTTCTGTATTAGTTAAAATCCCAAACGAATTCATTAGAACTAAAGTCCTAGAGAAAAAACTGTGGTACATTGGAGAATGTATGTTTACTGTCTCATCTTGGAGCTCCACAACTCAAGCTGAAGAAGAACTTGATGCTATTCCAATATGGGCACATCTGAAAGGAATCCCAGCAGACCTAATTCACAAAAAGGACTTAGCTTAATAGGAGGAGAAATTGGAGATCCTAAAGAAATGGATGACTTCACCAAAAATCTTGTTAGTCTCTCTGAAGCTCACATAAAAGTTGAAGTAAATCTCAACAAACCCCTCCCTTCAACTGTTGAAGTACTCCGTACAAATGGACAGGTTATTGCTATCGATGTTGAGTACCCTTGGGTACCTCCGACTTGTACACATTGCAAACAACTGGGACATGTTTTGCGTTATTGCCCCTCAGCCACCCTTGTATGGGTCCCCAAGAAACCACCTCCCGAACCTACCCATCCCTCTCCCCCACCCCCTATCAACACTAGCTCCCATGCCATCACCTCTGCCATCTCCCCTCTCTCCCATGTATCACCACCTCTTCCACATTTACCACTAATTAACCCCCCCTCTGATCCTTTAAACCGTCTCATCCCACCTGATCCCCCATCTTCTCCTCCTCCTAATTATGATTCCCCAATGGATTGTGATCCTTTAAAGAGTACACTTCCTCCCTCGGAAGTGT
>OVBE01008280.1:0-17375 GCA_900406425.1 Iberis pinnata
TATTTTTTTAATGATAACGGGCAGGTACTGGGCTTAATGTTTTAAGTAGGGTAATGGATACCCGTTGGGTAAAAACCCACTATTAACATCCCTATCTATAATTGGCTAAAATCTCTAGATAGAATTTCTAACCAATGGAGATGGCATAAGGCCATCATGCATCTCTTTAAATTATTCTTTTTTTTATAAATACAAATCCTATCATTTCTTCATAAAAATTACTTAGTTTTTTCTTATTAAATTTTTTACTAAGTTCTTATATATAAAAAACATATTAATAGTGATTTAAATAATCGTCTTGCAAATCGTTCAAACAAATGATGGTGGGTTAACTACAACTTTATGTGTAGTTAGGATTAAAAGTTTGTAATCGGATAGAGTGACATAGATAAATTTAGAAATTTATTTTCAAAGATAAATAGAATTGTACTACCTTATTAGTAAAAAAATAAAATTTAAATATATTAAAGAGAAGCATTTAAATCTTACATGGCAACACGACATTTTTTAAACGTTTTAATTGATTTTGGAGTTTTACGTGGTAGTTTCACAATTTTTGAATTTTGAATTTATTTTTTAATTAAAATTTTGAAGATTTATTATTGTAGTGTTTGTTTTCTTTTAAATTGATAACTTTAATGATAATTATTTTGAATAAAATAAATTAAATTTTCACTTATATTATATTCATTTTATATTTTTCTCTAGTTTTATTATTTCTTATTTTTAGTTTTGGTAAATAAAACTTTATATATTAAAACTAACAATAATAATTTTTTATATGTGTTATGATTTAATATTCTAAAGCTATACATACACTACTCCATTTACTTAAAAAAATATAATTGTATAAAAGAAATTTTACAATGTACGTAAAAATAAGTAATAAACTAAAATTATATTATGCATAATTTAATATATTAAAATAATAATAAATTATAATAGTCAAAGTTATGATTTATAGATATCTTTAATTTAATTCAATTATTTAGTTTAATTGAATAATAAAACAAACATAAACAACAAAAACATTTTAAGATGAAATTTATTTGTAATAAATAATTCGTAGAAACTAAAAATATCGTAAATATTATAATTTTTTCAAATAGGTTAAATTTATTAAATATTTAAAATAATTTTATTAGCGAAATTGATGAATTTAATTTGAAAATTTTAAACATAAAAAATTAAACTTATAATGTTTAAGAGTTTAGTTAGTTTTTTATATTTATATAATTAAATTTAATTATAAGAAATATTTTTAAAATAATACGATAATAACTTTATAAATATTTATTATTAAACTAATCCGTGTATAACACTTGGTATCTAATAATACCTTAAATTTGATAGGGAATTAAATTGCCGGCCCATTTTATTCCAAAAAGCCAGGTGATTAATAAAATAATGGGCCGAACCAAACATATTTTTATAGCCCATTAATGCTCGACACAGATCTGATCTGGATTCCAATTGTATACCGGTAATCCAGGTGGCCGCACATAATTGGATAGGTACGTGGTCTTGTTATGCTCAGGTTAACAATAGTCTCTGGAGACTCACTTTGCAGTTTGCACGGATCAAGATGGCGAGCTCAGCGACGTTGCTTCTATGGAGTCTTCTTCTTCTGGGAACCCTAAGCGTTATTCAGGTTCATTTCTTTTGTTAATTGGCGCCTTGTTCTTCACACTTTTCGATCTTATTGAGTTCTTAGTTTTTGCACCATCTATAAATAATGAATCGAGTGCGACTGATTGTGGTAAAAAGAGTATCTTAGTTTTGATTTTGATTTTATTGAATCTGGTGGTTGATGCGACATTAGTTTCCATCATTTATATCACGGATGATTTGGGTAAGTTCTCATAAGATTTGTGAACGAATCATTATACTTTGTTCCTTGAGATTTGATTAGATTCCAATCATCGAATCTGTGTATATGCAGGGAGCTAGTTACCGCATGAATGGCCCTTAATATGTTACCAAATTTGTTAAAGTGATGTAAATGGTTTAAAACAGCTGCTAGTATGTATCTTTGATTCCTGGAGGTTTGATTCCATGTTTTAGGCCAAAAAGTCGAAGGGAGACTTGAAGGAGATCACGCACAAGGTTTATTTTGATGTTGAAATTAATGGGAAAGAAGCTGGTATGACCTTGATCCTGAGTTTTTTTCTTATGGATACATGTTGGTGCACTTAGTTCTCTTGCCATATGTTAAACTACATGATGTACTTTGCAATTTCTTCTTGTCAAGTCCATTGCTTTCTCTGAAAACGTCTCAAGGCTAATTGATGATTTTTGTACAGGTCGTATTGTCATGGGTCTATTTGGCAAGACAGTCCCCAAAACTGCAGGTACCCTTAACCCTTGACATGTTTTCTTGTACTGTTGATCCTTGAGTGCAAGCTCAGGTATATACTATAAAAGGACTTAACTTTCTGATATCTTTTGTTTCTGCAGAAAATTTCCGAGCTTTGTGCACAGGTAAGCAAACAAAATGTTGCTCATCTAAGCGGAGCAGTGTATTCTACCTTGAACCGTATACGCTTACATGAACCATATACCCATTTACTCACAGGTGAAAAAGGAATAGGTAAACAAGGGAAAAAACTCCATTACAAGGGGAGTTCGTTCCACAGGATCATACCAAGCTTTATGCTTCAAGGAGGGGATTTTACACATGGCAATGGAATGGGAGGCGAATCTATCTACGGTGAGAAGTTTGCTGATGAGAACTTCAAACTCAAGCACACTGGTCCAGGTCAGTCTTTTTTTTTTGTGTGTTTACAACGGCATCGGTTCTTTCCTCGTCTAACAAATCATTGTTTTCCTTTTTTCACAGGGTTTCTATCAATGGCAAACTCCGGTGAAGACACCAATGGATCACAGTTTTTCATCACAACAGTAACAACAAGCTGGTGAGTATAGAATCAGCCGGATTTCATACACACATAAAGCCAGTTTTCTAAAAGTCTTAGGTTCCTTAACTACTAAAGTATCGATTTTGAAATCGGAGTCTGGATATGTTGTTTCCGTAAATTGATTAGAAAGCTTGGGACATTATGTAGGTTGGATGGGCGGCATGTAGTATTCGGTAAGGTCATATCAGGAATGGATGTGGTGTACAAGATTGAAGCTCAAGGGGATCAAAGTGGAACTCCTAAAAGCAAAGTGGTGATTGTGGACAGTGGTGAGCTTCCTCTGTAACTTCCATCTGATCCTTCCTTGATGTTGACCTTTAGTGCTTGATGACTTTTGTGTTGAAACGACTCTCTTATTTATGAAAGTTTCTACCGTTTTGGTTTTTATTAATTCTGTCAGCTTTCAACTCAAGCTATACATAAAAATACTTAACATAATAAAGTAATTTACTTGGATAGTACAATGCGTAGATACTAAGACGAGAGCCATTTATTAGTTCTGAAGGGTTTTTGTCCTTTCATTAACTCCTAAGAAATAATATACATTCTGTCTGTGTCAGCAAAAGGTGTTTACATAACTCTTAGAAAGTGAAACTAGAAATATGAGAATCAATAGAAAGAGAAGTTTTGCTTAACATTTACTAAGACAAAGGACACAATTAGAAGATCTTAAGCTAAAACATGAGGTTTAACTTACTCGGTGTCGCTCTCTGTGTCTAAGAAACCGAACTCTCTACCACATCCTGCAAGCTTGATCAGCAATGTCCCTCTGTTCTCTTCACAATACCCAACACCTTCTCTTTCTAGCAGTTTTATCACCTGATCATCCACAAATAGCTACAATTGTAAATTCTCGTTTTCGTGCAGACAATTAAATCGTTTCATATCACTTTACACATACTGGTCGAGAGTTTTGCTTCACATTCAGTTTCAGTGTGAAAGACTTACAGATTGTTTCACCTTCGACTTCCCAAACCCATGAGACCCACACCCTGTGATCACTCGCAGAGTCTGAATGGCTGGAACATATCACAATTGTTAAAAAGGGAAGGATTGTCTAGTGTTTAATGAGGACTACAATGATGATGAGTTTGATGAGTACACTTACAAGGGACATATGATCCAAATAAGAGATGTAGCTTAAGTAGCTTCATTGCTTGTTTAACATGCTGACCATGCAGATCAATGGTTATTACATTCTCTATACCCTTGTTTCTGAATAATCATAGATGCAACAATGACTTAGTCCACAACAATTATAAAATGGTGAAAGCTTAATGCTTCTCAGTGTAACTTTCTGTAAATCCCTATAACAGCTAACCTGGCAACAAATATATCCTGGCTTGCCCTCTCATCTGCCCGTTGAGCTAATTTAGATGCCGTTCTCCCCTATAAGAATAACGACACAAGTTTATATCTCACTTCCGAAAAGAAGTTGCCCTAATAGCACGAAATATAGACCCTGAGATGTACCTTGTCAGAAAGGTAAGCCGCATGAGCCCTCCCTCCTTTAGAATATGCTTCTGCAGCCTACACCAAGTTGTAAATGCACTAATTGAAGAGTCAACCAGAACCAGATATATGGAAGCAAGTAAACCTTACTTTTTGATAGTAGGATTTCGTAACATTCCACTGGTCATTTGCACCTTTTCTAAGTTCATGATATCCGTCTTCCTTCACTGCAGCACATGATAAGTAACTAAAACTCATGAGTAAGAAATACTAATAAAGAGTTGCAATACAAATAGCTATCAAGACCTCAGATGGTTTTGCTAATGACACCATAGCAAAAATTTGCCAAGTGTTTCATCAGGAAAAACAACATATGTCAGCAGCTCGGAGCCTGCAAACTCATGGCAAAATGAGCCTGCCATTTGTAGCCAAATAGGCAAATTGAATTCAAGAATAGTAAAGTACCAAAATTATCAGGCTGAGACCCTTCCCCGCTAGATGAAGAAGCATCAATGCCAAGTGACTGCATTTTCTTTGCAACATTTCTCCAACTCATCGTCTTTGGTTCGTGTTTAGCACTATGGGGAATATTGAACAGAGACTCCAACACCTTTTGTGGAAGACCAAGCTCATAACTTCCTTGGCCAGTCGGCAAAGGATATTCAGAACCCATGAGGGCTTTTGAGTAGTCCCTGCAATGAGAAAACACATGCCATATTTTTAGTTTTGACTTCTTCAACAATTTAAAACAAAGAAAATATTTTGTAAGTTTAGTCTGTTCCAGGATCACAGGTAATCTAAACTGATGGGTTCATGAACTTAACCCACCATCGTGTAATAAATGGTCAATTGTTCTTTTGTAAAGAATGTAACCAAAGAAAAGTAATACTTATAACCAAAGACAAGAAGCTAGTTATCCCGTAACTAATGTGGTAATGTGTAAATCAACTCCGGTAACTAGTGAATAACAATAACCAGAAGAAGGGCTAACAATCAAACGGCATTACCTTTGACTACAGTCTACACCCCAGAAACTTAGTTCACTTTCAGATGTATCAGTATCAAAAGATGTCTCTGCCAGCTGCTAAATAATGTAAGGAGATAGCAGTTTATGCTATCGCGAGTGAATACAAAATAACAGATCTGTGAAGAAAAACAAACAAGTAGTCACTTACACTACTGCTGAATCCTATGCCGGAACATTTAATACTCAATGAATCATCAGTGGATGAAGAAGACATGTCAAGCAAGACATTCAAGGCCTAAGAAGAAAAGAATATTAAGCTTTGAAATAAATGGTCGGGCTAGTATCAGCATATTTTAGATCCTTTCCTGTCAATATACCAATACTTCCCCATGTAAGTTTGAAGACAATCTGCTTACCATGTCGACATCGTAGCCACATTGACCTGTGAAAAAAAGAGGCTTCCATGTCAAATTTTTCGATTAATCAAGTGTCTCCTCATAACTAATTGAAATCTATTAGCACATCAAATTAGTGATTATCATGGCATATTATAACCAATGCCAACTATAGTCTGAAGCAACTGAAGAGTATTACATAATTCTGTAATTATTGAGGATTAAAGAGAAACTATCTGAAGAAGAAGAAATACTCACATAGCACATCTCTAACAACAGCCATGCTAAGCTCGCAATCATCTCCAAGCATTGAAGTTAGGAACTGTTCGGCTTTCTCTCTATCCGCAGCCTTTTTGCCGTTCCTATAAAGCTCTTTAGATCTTTCCACCAAACAAAACTCTTTCTTCACAGGGTACGGCTTCAAGTAATCCTTCCCAATCACAGAAGACACCATCCCTGTGGCAGCAATAACCCTATTCTGCCTACTCCCCTGAAACCACCTATCTCTCGTCAGGTCTTCGCTGCAGGTTGAGCTTGACCCTGCCCCGTACTCAGACGTAGATCCAGTTTCATGACCGGAAGATCCACTTGCGACGGAACTCGTCGACGGATCATCACCGACTTCTGCCAGATCCGACAAAATTTCGGCGGCTTTGTTCAGATCCCCGCCTGCTTCTTTATAAGCAGCCGTGGCTTCCTCAATTGAAACCGAGCAAAAGGCCTCCATTAACGACTCGATCAATTTTGTTTTGGTTTTTTCTAATTCAAAGTTTCCTTCACCATGCCTCCTCCCTTCCTCCAAGTCTTTTTTGTTCCCGTCGGACGCCGCTCCATCACCAGAGGGCTTGGCGGCACAAGACTTCTTCTTCTTCCTCTTCTGCTGGCTCTTGTGCTTCGTCATTACTGCGCCAATAAATAGATAGATAAAGTCGAATTAATTCCACAAAATAATTGTATTTGGATCTTCCAAGTTGCAGAACGGAAGAAATTCCAAAAATTCCGACGGGGATCGTCGGAGAGGGGGGAGGAGGGAGATTAAAGAGATAATCGTAAATCAAAATTACGAAGAAGCCAATATGAGAGGAGGACTTTATTTGATTGGGAATAGGAATCGCCACGTCAATCACAACCGACCGGTTCGCTCTTGTTTCTACGTATTAACACTTTTTCCCCCGGTCTAACCATGATCCAAACATAATTAGATTTCTTGGAATTTTCTATTTTTATTGGAATACGAAAAAGAAAAGGAAATTTACTAATTTACATATCTTTTATTTTTTATTTAGGAAATCAATATTTTTGTTTTATAATTAAAAAATAGATTTTTTGTTGGAATGATTATGAAAAAAATCCGAAATAATCTAAATTAAAATTATAGACCATATCTTTTTAAATTAAAGATATAGACTAATATTTACATAATTATCTCTTTAACTTAATACTAATTTATTTTATTTTTTCTGTATAATTATATGTCTAACAATAATTCTAAACAAATCTACCATCATTAAACATCATTTAAACCAACAATTTGACATAAAAACCCTTTAAATATTTGAACAAGGTATGATTATAAATTAGTATTCGTATGCATACTAAATTAGTAAAGTTATTGTGTATAGTTATATTACTTAGTTTGTTCCAAATTTGTTCGGTAGAGTTAATATGTATGGTTATTTCACATATTTTGATGCATAGTTATTTAGTAAAATTTTTGTTGCAAATTTTGTTATGAAAAGTTATTTAGTAGTGGTTTTTATATTAATCTTGATGTATTTTTATTAAGTACAGCTTTATGGAAAAGTTATTTTTGAAATTAGTTGTTGTGTATAGTTATTGTACCTATTTTGGTAAAAGTTGTTTCATATACTTATTTGGAAAAGTTCGAGTTATTAAGTATAATTTACATGCAAAGCTGTTATATTAATTCCGTAAAAATATTTGTTAGGTACAGTTTTTAAAAAATTTCTTCTATATAACTATTTTCGCATGTTGTTAAATGTTTTCTTCTGCAAAATTTTCACGTTTTCAAACAAATATTACTGAAATAGAATAATGAAAAAAAGCAAGTCAACGAAATATTATGATATTATTTAAAGTGGTTTTTTATACAATTTACTATAAGATAGACTATATTTTTAATTTAAAAAGATTTAACCTATTATTTTAATTAGTGTATTATTTTTAGCCTATTTTATTAATTCTCCTTTTTTGTTTATACTCTGTTTCAATATATAAGTAGTTTTAGCCAAAATGGTTTGTTTCATAATATAAGGTGTTCTCAAAACCCAAAGCAATAAGATAATTTAAATAAATAATATTCTACTAAAAACTTAAAAGCAAAATGATGTGCAATAATCTCTCACTAACTTTTCGCGTTTTTCCACCAAAAAATAATAATATCTTTCTAACTTGAGATGGTTTGTATTACTTTTATTATTAATAACAATCTCTCTAATTAAATGTTGTACACAAAATGATTGTTTGCAATAAACAAAAAAACTTTTTATTACCTCCTTTAAGAAAAGTTAAAAAATTTTAATATCCGCGCTTTTAACCAAAACTACTTACATATTAAAACGGAGGGAGTATATAATTTTTATTCACACAACACTCACAAATACTATTCAGAAAAAAGTTTACCATCCACAATCTATATACAATAATTCACCACTTATAAATTTAAAAATACATAAATACAAAAACATTTTAAAAATATATAATTTGTCAATTATAGAACAAAGATTTATTACATAAACACTAGACTACTACTACTCCATCTGCTATAGGGTAAGTGTGTTCTAAAAAACATATTTTGTTTGTTGTTTTCAACTTTCTATGAAAAATATATATATATATTTACTATATGTGAGTGATTATAGTTTTTATTATGTTTTTTACTGGTTAAATTGATTTTATTTAATAATATTTTAGATAAAAGATAATATGAAATTAGTAATTTTTTAATGTGTGCATTTATCTTTTAATAACAAATAAAATGAAATAAAGGAGTACAAATTATTTTGACTGCGTTATTCCGCAAATTTTGAATCAAACATTTTATAAGTACGAAATTGTATTCTTTTAAAATTGTATCCTAAATTGTATTCTAGACTTGACAAAAGTAAAAACAAATTAAAACTTTTCACCATTGGGAATGTCTTAATATTCAAATCTTAAAATTCAAATTACTTTCAACTCTTTCTTTCGTAGGAAAACCAACATCCAGAAAAGAAAAAAGGACAACTGATATTTTCTTAAAACTGTCACGACTTAGACCATAATTATTGCATAACTCTTAAAAAAGAGTTTCTAAGTTTTAATTTTTCTTTAAAAAAATAAAAAAATATTGGACCATTCGTGAGCCGCCACGTGTCAGTGGGCCCACGAATAGTGCTAGAACCAGATCCAAATTAAGAGGCAAAAGCATAAGTTTCTTAATTTTTAGGTGGGACCCATGCTTAAGAGACCATTTAAGATCTTGCAATATTTATGCTCTTATGCATTGCGTATTAGTGATAGGGAAGAAAAAAGGAAGACGACGTGGGTTACGTGATTGTAGTTTTCATGGATTATGTGGCTTAATTTGAGGTCAATAAAAATGGAAAATTGATATTTGATTGAAATAGTTTGATCTTACAAAGTATAAGAGAGCAACAACAAAAAAAACTTCTAAGTTGGCGGCCACAACGAACGTGTAAAGAAGTCAGTCATTACTTTTATACACTAAATAAATTGTCCAACTTCATCAATGTGTAGAAGAAGCTTATACCTCCAAAGAGCGTCGTTAGTGAATAAACATAAAAAAAGATGGATGATTCAAGATTCGTATTCAACGAAAGTCACCCCATCATTACCGGTCACAAAAGTGATGACCATTGACCAATAACTTTGTTTGAAGTTGAGTATCGGAGGACGGCGAAAATCGAGCTGGACTTAGTCTCTCATGGAACTCGTCGTTATCACTGCTAGAGACATCACTCTGCTTTTTCCTTCTCTCTATCTCTTCTTTAACTCTCTGCATCACAAATATATCAATCCAATGGTTTACATTATCACCACAAATCAGACAGTCCTTTTAGTTCATTTGCTATAGGTTCGGCTATATAGCTACAAGATGCAACTGCAACTACGATCTACGTTCTTAATATGACTAAGATAAAGACATACCAATCCAATGGTTTACATTATCACCACAAATTAGACTCAACAACACTATCATCTATGTTTCCTGCTACTTTCTCACACAACATGCAATTTCATAAACTAAAACTAAATCATCAAAAATTCAAACCTGAAGCATCATCGAATCGAACTTAGGCTGACCAATATGTTCAACAGTAATAGAACCAAAGAGGTTTCCTAACAATGCAGCATCAGGAACATTCAAACCCTCTACAAGCCCAACCACCAAACCTCCAAGGAAACTATCTCCGGCGCCGGTTGGATCAACCTGCTTCGCTATGAACGGAGGTATCACCGTTTCCTCATCGTTGTGATAAATTCTACATCCTTTTTCACCATTCGTAACCACAACACAGCACAATTGTTTCATTTGTTCAACGTCCATGAAAAGAGCTTCGTCTGATGAAGCTTTCAAGAATCCGATCTTGTGCAAGAGGTGATGGAATCCACTCTCTTTAAGATTCACAAGCTTCACGGATCCATCAACAGGATCAAAGACCCTAATTAGAGCTTGAATGTCAACAGCCACCACATTGCAGATCTCCACCATCTTCTCTAATGTCTCCGGTAGAATCTCGCCGCCTACGCCAACAGCCATCCCAAAATCGAATCTCGAATTGGGGATATCTGAAGGTAGAATCGGATCACATGCAGAGACCCGTTTCAATACCCGATCAGCGTGACCGATTTCATCGATTCCCAGATCAAAATACGCCTCGAAAACTGTGGTTTCCTTATCCGGAACCACGATCGGGGGATGACTAACCTCGTATCTGAAGTCGTATCCGACTTTGGAGACCAAATCGCAGGAGACAGACGAAGAATCAAGGACATTAGAAATAAAAGAGGCTGCGCCGCCTAGGGTTTCGGCAACGACGACTCTGTTTTGGATCAAAACGTCGTGGCAATAATTCCCGACAATGAGAACTCGGCGATTTGAAACTCGACGTGGCGAGTGAGGCGTTTGCTGCGACGGAGGAGGATTCTGGGTCATGATGGATCATCGAGAAGGAGAAGGTAATTAAAGAAGAATCATGGAAGAAGTAAGATGAAGAAGAAGAAGGAGTCTATGAGAGATACGAAAGAAACGCGGAGAGACAAAAGTGAAGGCTATAAGCTGATACGGAACGTCTTGAGATTCGGTCCTTCTTCTGTCCTAAGATATGTGTCGCAAGGGAGATGACGCGCGCCTTATAAGAGCATCTCCAATAGAGAAACCCTTAAAAGTTTCTTAATAAAAAAATAATAATATTATTTTAAAAAAGATGTGAATAGTGCAAGAAACCCAAGAATAAAACATGTGTGAATAGTGCAAGAGTCAACTCTTATATAAAAGCTTTAAGGATTTTCTCTCTCCAAGTTTCTTAATATTTTATTATATTTTATTCTTAAGAAACCCTTAAGAAACATTGTTGGAGATGGTCTAAACTCTAATTTTTTTTTTCTGGTTCAGATTCTCGTTACAAAAAAATTAAAATAATTATACATTATACTACTAGTTGCATTACTACTGGTTGTAAAACTAGTTGCATTACTACTAGTTGTAAAGATGAAAATTTTACAAAAGAACTTTACTTCATTAAGCTCATAAAAACGTGTATGTTACAATAGTTTTATATGCGAAAGAAAGATTGCATTCTCAATCTTAAATTTAGCCGTCTCATTATACAAATTCAATGCTTGAAAACAATTTTGCGTTTCAATTTCAAATTTTTGTCCTTCAAATTTGTCTTTTCTACAGTTCATACTCGAGCTTAATCCTTTTGTACTAATTCTGCTTTTTGCTATGCTTTTTGATGTATTCAGCTATGTTTCATTTGAGTGTGTGAGATGGGCTTTGTCTTCACATCGAATGAGCCTATTTTCTTTAAAAACTTGAGTCTTTAAATCTTTTGTTTGTCTTAGAGGCACTTCATGCCTTTGTATTTTTGAAGACACATTATTAGCCCCCTCAAACTTGGTGTAGGTGGTACATCTACACCAAGTTTGAATCTAAGTTCCTGAAATGCCTTGTGTGCTAGAGACTTAGTAAAGATCTCTGCTAACTGTTGTTATGCGAGAATATGCTTGACAATCAAAGAACCAAGAGCTACTCTTTCTCTAACATATTGATGATCAAGCTCAAAATGTTTGGTTCTAGAGTGAAAGGCTATATTTGCGGTGAGGTAAACAAAAGACAGATTGTCACCATACAGCTCAAGAGTAGACACAACTGAAATGCCTAACTCCTTTAGAACCAAACATATCCAAGTCATTTCTCTTGCTATTTCATATAGTGATCTGTATTCAGCTTCAGTTGAGCTGCCTGCATCTGTTTGCTGCTTCTTTGAGGACCAGAATATCAAGTTACTTCCAAGGAATGTGCAATACCCACTTGTTGATCTTCAGGTGAGTTTACACCCGACCCAATCACTGTCACTATACCCTCTCAAGTGCAATCTGTATTCTTGGCAAAGGCAAGGCCCATTCAGATTATGCCCTTAATGTACCTAATGATCCTCTTTAGTAATAAGAAATATGAAAATGTAGGGGCATGCATTTTTTGGCAAAAATAATTGACTGAATATTGAATGTCAAGTCTTGTTAAAGTAAGATATTGTAACTTTCCAGCAAGACTTCTGAAGTATGTTGGATTCTGAAAAAGTTTTGACTGGTTTGGTACCTTGTTCAGTTGAAGTAGAAGAGGAGTGGATATTGGAGCACATTATGTCATATTGGCAGTGACTAATAGATCTTCTGCATACTTCTGTTGAGACAAAAAAAGCCCCCCTGAACTGAATTGAGCCTATATGCCGTATGAAGTAATGCCGTTGACCCATGTCCTTCATTCTGAAAGTGTTGTTCAGTTCTTTATACAAATTCTTCATCGCATCTGAGTGATTTCTTGTAATAATCATGTCATCTATGTATAGAAGAAGCATGATCACATCTTTCCCTTTTGTATAAACAAACAGACTTGGATCTGGTTTGCAACAAGAAAAACCAAATTCAATAAGGAATGTACTGAACTTGTTGAACCAGGTCCTATGAGACTATTTTAAGCCATATAGTGACTTGTGTAGGAAACATACATGATTTGGTTTGTCCTTATCTACAAAGCCTGCAGGTTAAACCATATATACCTTCTCAGTCAATTCACCATGTAAGAAAGCATTAGTCACATCCATATGTTTATTTTCCCATTGCATCATTGTTACTACACGGAGTATTATCCTTATTGTGGTTGACCTTACAATTGGACTGTAGGTTTCTAGATAATCCATTCTTTCTTCTTGATTGAACCCTTTTGCCACTAAACAAGCTTTCAGTTTATTCAGTGTACCATCAGCTTTTAGTTTGGTACAAAACACCCACTTGTTGCCAAGAATGTGCATATTTGAAGTATAGGGAACTAGAGACCAATTGTTAGTTGTGTGACAGTTGTGGATCTCATCAGACATTGTTGCTTTCCATTTTGGATCCTTAAGTGCAGCAGTGATAGTTTTTAGTTCTGGATATACAAGACTCTGTAAAAGCATTGCATATTTTGGATTTGGTTTCCTTATTCCATGTTTTGATTTGGTTATCATATGGTGTTGTGAAGTTGATTCTTGAGTAGATTGGTATTGATTTGAACATATGTAACTAATTATGGCCTGATTGTAGATGATGAAGAGTTGTTGCCTATAAAAGCAAGATCTAAGCTTGTCGTACACTCAGGACTCCTATCATCTGATTCAGTAAAACTAGTTGCATTACTACTAGTTGAAGTATAATCAGTAGAATCAGAAGTGGTAGGTGTTGTAGTAGCATAATCAGTGGAGTTCTCTGTTAGGGGGTGATGTAATGATTGGAATTACTTGAGGTTGTGGTTGGAGTTCATTTAGAGGATTCAGATTAGCAGATTCTGCAGTATCTACAGTTGTTGCAGGACTTGATGGAGCAAAACTTTTGTACCAGGCAGATAATAGAGGAGTGTTAGGACATTTATCGAGATGTTTGTAAGAGTCTGAAAATGGGAAGGTTAACTCATCAAATATAACATGTCTACTAAGGTATATTCTTCTTGTTGATGGCATGAGGCATCTATAACCTTTGTACTTACTGGTATACCCCAAGAAGACACACTTTAGAGATCTTGGTTCCAGCTTATGGGTTAAGTAGTCACGGAGGGTAGGGTAACAAGCACACCCAAATACTCTCAATGCTGAATACTCTGGAGCATATCCATGCAGCCTTTGAAAAGGATTGAGATTAGAGTCTAAACCAAGTATTGGCAGGAGGTTTATCAAGAAATTTGAAGTGGAAAGGGCTTCAACCCAAAACTGTAAGAGAGTTTTACTTTGGTACATCATTGCAAGACCAAGTTCAACTATGTGCTTGTGTTTCCTCTCAGCAAGTCCATTTTACTGAGGGGTATGAGGAAAAGAGATAAGGTGTTTGATGCCACATTTCTGCAGATGAGCAAGGAAGTTGGTGTTAACAAATTGTCCACCTTCATCACTTTGGAAAGAATCAACTTTAGTGTGAAATTGATTATCAACCAGTGTTTGAAAGTTTAAGAAGATTGAGTAAAAATCTGATTTCTTCTTCAAAAGAAATAACCAACTAAATCTTGTAAAATTGTCAATGATCACAACATAATAACGAAATTGTTGCTTTGACATAACTGGTGAAGGTCCCCACAAATCACAATGGAGCCTCTTTAATACTATAGTTCCATTAAAAGAAGAAGCAGAAAAGGGTAATCTTGAACTTTTTCCCATTTGACATGCCTCACATAGTCTCCTCGTACTTTTATTAACTCAAATAAGATTTGAAGCAGCTAAGTGTTGTAGAACTTGAGCATTAGGGTGTCCCAACCTCATATGCTAAACTTCATCAGAGGTTGTTTGTTGCCTTGTGGAATAGAACACCTGAGGACCCTTGCTCTCCAACACATAAAGACCATCAACACTGCTTCCCAAGGTTAGCAACTTCTTGGTTTCTTTATAAGTTATGCGCACATTATCACAATTAAATTCAACAGCACATGGGTAGTCTTTTATGAGCTTTGACACAGACAATAATGATTTAGCTATTTTGGGACAAACTAAAACATCTTTGAAAGGAAGATTACATGAAGTAGATCCAAGAGATGCAGAACATGTGTGAGTTATGGGAAGAAAGTTGCCATCTCCAACCATCACAGTGTCTAAACCAGAATAAGGTTGAGCTTGATTTAGGTTATGCAAGGAGCTGGTTACATGAGTTGTTGCTCCAGAGTCTGGGTACCATTCATGATATGTACTATCTGTAACATCAGTTATACGCATTGCTGTCATGGCACTAGGCAGCTCTTTATGTTGGTAACTGTTATTGAACATGTGCCAACATTTCAAGGCCAAGTGACCTACTTTCCCACATATTTGACATACATGTCTGGTTTCACTAGCAACTGAGCTTGCTGAGCTTGAGTTTGAAGAAAGTTGTTGATAGAATCATCTACCTCTAGTAGAGAAAGAGCCTCTGCCTCTATTGGTTCCTCATATGTTGTAGCCAGTTCCTCTGCCACGACCATTATAGTATCTGATGTTGTTGTCAGTGCACATTGTGTTAAAGGTAAGATGTGGTGTAATGACTGTTTCAGATAGGTAAGACTGCAGTCTATTGTCAAAGCTTCTCAGCTTAGGAACCACATCCTCAAATGTTGGTTGTGGCACAGATCCATAGACCCTTCAATACTTTTCTTGATGGGCTCATAGTCTCTTCCTAGACCGTGCAAAGCAGCAAAAATCTTCATGTTTTCAGTCACTGGGCTACCAATATATGTGAGTTGATCATACATCTTTTAATCTCCTTCAAGTAATCACCCATATCCTTTTCTCCTTTGGCAGTTGTTTGAAGTTTCCTCTGAAGTTCAAAGAGCCTTAATGATGAGACTGTTGAAATGGTTTGCTAAATAACACACAAACATCATAAGTAGTGTTACAACTTATGACTACACTGAGTAAATCCTCTGAGAATGAACCGAGTAGCCATGCTTTTACCACTTGATCTACTTGCAGCCATTTTTGAAGTTCTGGGTTCTCAACTATTCCTACTGCACCATTGATACCTGGAACTTGAAGAGTTGCTAGTGGACTTTGTTTACCTCAATTGATGTACCCAATGAGATCTTGACCCGGAAAAAAAAAAAAACACACAAATTGACTCTTCCATAAGATGTAGTTTCTCTCGGTTAATTTGATGGTTATACAGTTGGAAATGTTTAAAGATAGGCAAGAAAAAGATTCATTTTGTTTCTTCATGCCTCTGATACCATAAAGAACTTGAAGCTTTTGTAAAGATGAAAATTTTATAAAAGAAAGAACTTTATTTCATTATGCTCAAAGAAAATATGTGGGTTACAATAATTTTATATATGAAAGAAAGATTGCATTCTCAATCCTAAACCTAGACGCCTCATTCATCACACAAATCCAATGCTTGAAAACGGTTTTTCGTTTCAATTTGAGCTTTTTGTCCTTCAAATTTGTCTTTTCTACAGCTCATATTCGAGCTCAATCCTTTTATACCAACTATGCTTTTTGCTCTGCTTTTTGATGTATTCATATATGTTTCGTCTGAGTGTGTGAGATGGGCTTTGTCTTCACATCGAATGAGCCTATTTTCTTCAAAAACTTGAATCTCCAAACTTTCTGTTTGCCTCAGAAACACTTCATGCCTTTGTATTTTTGAAGACACATTATTAATCACAAGTATTCAATATCGTCTTATAAGTTATAACTATAACTTCTCTTCTGAAACATCGCCTCCTTTCTTTCTTACTTTTTTTGTCGACCGTCGCCTCCTTTCAAAGCAACCTTTCACACGCTTTTATATCTTTTGCCACACAAATCTTAGCACAATATCTATGTGTCATATGTTCTCTCCTCATATTCAAAAAATCATTAGTCTCCATTTGATCTTTTTCAGGATTATCTGCTAAAACTTTCTCATTTTCCTCGCCAGATTTTCAAAATTGTTAGGCAGAGACGACAATGATTCCATGCAATTTACGTATATGCTTTGATCCTGCTATAAAATTTTAATGGGCTTTCAAGAATCAAGACATAAATGGAGATGATGATTTCCAAGAGGGTTTTTGCTTGCCCGTTATGTGCCCAGTTTTCTCTCTAAAAGTGGGAATTCGATCCACCGTGGGAGTTTATTTAAGATGCGGCAGAAGAGAAAATCGCGGAAAAGCTGTTCAAATTCAACGCTTTCTCTTGCTCGTAAAGAGCGAAGAGAAGGAGATCTACAAAGGTTGTTAGAGCATCATTATCGCTGGTACTCCAGCGGTTCTTTTAAAAAAATAATAATAAACAATTGTAGAGAGAGAACCGGTTCTTTATAAAGAGGTATCGAAACAAGTTGGGTACGCCACGTGGCGTGATGCCATTGGTTCCCTCTTTTTTTTTTTAACGCTTGAGCTGTTTTTTTTTTTTTTTTTTTTAA
>OVBE01008281.1:0-17375 GCA_900406425.1 Iberis pinnata
AGATTTTCGAAACAATCTTGTATAACACCGAGCAAAGACTTATAGGGCGTAGTTCTGCCATCTTCTTAAGATTAGATGTTTTTTTTGGAAGAATGAAAATCTGCGTGAAGTTCCAGTCTTGAGGGAATACTCCTGTGCGAAAGAATCGCTTAATCTCCTCTGAGATTTGTGGTCCAACTACATCCCAAAATCGCTGGTAAAAAAATCCCCGTCATACCATCAGAGCCGGGTGCACTATCACCTTTAATCGCAAACACCGCTGTGTGCATGGACTCGAGATTACTTACTCCGCAATACAACATTCTGGGATGCGCCTATCACAAGTCGAGGATCATGGATGTGGCACAAGCTGCTCAAGCTTCGACCACTTGCCTCTCAATTCCTTCGGATGAGTGTTTCTAATGGCTCTCTCACTTCGTTTTGGTTTGATCATTGGTCTACTTTGGGTCCTTTGTATTCTCTTACAGGTGATGTTGGCATTCGAGAAATGGGTGTTCCTAGGCATGCCAAGGTTCTTGATGCCGTATCCCGAGATGAATGGTCCATTTGTTCTTCACGGATGCCATCCATAAGGGAGCTTCGTGATCGCATCACCCGTCTCCCATGCCCTCAACCGTTGTTGCCACCAGATACTCCTCTCTGGAGACAACAGGATGAGGTGTATACGCATTGTTTCTCATCGAAGTCAACCTGGAATTTGATTCGTCACGGTGGAGAAAGAGTTCCTTGGTTCTCAACGATTTGGTTCCAACAAGCTATTCCTCGTTATGCTTTTATTGTCTGGCTTGCTGTGATTGACAGGTTATCTACAGGAGCGAGGATGCGCATATAGGGACAAACTCAGCATTGCGTCCTCTGTGGGGAACCAGAGGAGACTAGAGATCATCTCTTCTTTGCATGCCCTTTCTCTTACACGGTCTGGGAGCCATTAGTCAAGCCGTTACTGCCTCGTCCCAATCCGGATTGGACGATCACTCTCACTTCTCTCCGGCGCGGATCCCACACACTAGTGGATCGGATTCTTCTACGGTTGGCTTTCCAAGCTATTGTTTATCATATCTGGAGGGAACGCAACAACAGGATTCATGGAAAACCGGTGCACACCCCAGCTCAATTGCGCAGGATCATTACACACATCATCCGTGATAGAAGCATCAGCCTCCGATATCCTCCTGGTTCAAAACTACATCCCATGCTACAGCGTTTGTCGTCCCTTCACTGAGTGTTATTGCTATGACCGACCATTCTCTCTACTCTTTCAGGCCATTGCTGGGTTTGAGGTGTGTACTCTTTTTCCTTTCGTTATTTTTGTCCCATGGGGTTTTCTAGCGAAAGGTTTTAACGAGACACACTCAAACCATACCACAGCAGGCTTTTTCTTCACAGCTATTCCGACTCATTGATTATTAAAAACATATTGTAAATATCTTTCAGTTTTGATTTATAATTATAAAATTTCATCAAAAAAATCTTAAAATATATTTAAATTTTATATTTAATCTCATAAAAATATAATTTATAAACCCATCAAATCATTTTAATTTTATCCTTTAGCTTTTGTATTTATGTAGCCTAAACTATTTTTTAGAATCAATCTTTTAGTTTTCTTCTTTGTAAATTTATTATTGTAATTATTTATTAATTTAAATTTTCATTTCAAAAGGTTGTATTTATTATTTATAAATATCATATTAATAATAATTAACCATTAAATTCAATAATTATAGTTCTAATTATATCAACTTAGTTTAACAATTTGATTTAGTTATATTCTTATATCTAATTATATCAACTTAGTTTAACAATTTGATTTAGTTATATTCTTATATCTAAACTATTACTTATAATTATTTTATGCACGTATATGTTTTGCCCACCATTTTTTTATTTACCATTCAATAATAAATGTGAACCGTTTATTTTTCGTTAACCGTAATGGTACTACAAATACATTTTTTCTATCTGCACCGCATCTTATCGTACCGTCCCACTCATTTTTTGTCCCGCACTATAAAATCCACAGTTACAATTCAGAGCTTTAGTTTAGATTTTGAGAGAATTTACACATCTAATGTGAATTTATTAAATTGCACGAATGAACCTGTACCATATACAATAAATTTTCAAGGTATTTGACTTTTAAAAAATAGAGACAATATATAGTGTGTTGAAGCTTGTAATCCATCTCATATTTACAACAAACTCTTATTTGGAAAACTATATTTATAGAAATATTAAAAGGAACTTCAAATTTTCAAATTTGAGCTTCAAACTTTTTCTTTGTATTACTCTTTACAATTATAATATACTTATCAAATTTGCATTTTCTTTGTTTTAATTTAAGTATCAATAGTTTTATTTACCTTGAAAATAAATCAATTTTAACCTGCAAAATTGAAAAATCAACTTAAAATATAAATAAATTTTAATATAAATATACTTTAAAATCATTTTACAAAATAAAATATTATACTTTACAAATTTAATATAAAAGTAAAGGAATACAAGAAAATAAAATTACAAAACATGTAAATCTTACATTACGACTATATTATTAATTAATATTGCATGTAATATATATATATATATATATAAATGTATTTTTTTAGTTACTTATAAAAGCTTTAAAAACTTTAGATAAATATGATTATAGTAAAGTAATTGTATTGCAAAATATTAACTTTTAAAAATAAAATTTGCGATTTTTTTTTTAAATGAAATACAAAAGACCTCGGATTTGAAGTTCTCAGATACTTAGTAACATGTATTCTATATGAAAAAATATGAGCAGTAGTATCAAAATGGTAAAAGAAGTGATTAATTACTTAGAACATCCACAATGATGGGTGCTTAGATATTAAAAGTTAATAAAATAAATAAAGAAAAGGTATAAAGCTTAAGATCGATTTTTAGGTAAATGTTTTTAAGATCGACCCTTAGCTGCCATGTGTCACCTTGGCATTGGGTTGGAGTTTTTTTTTTTTTTTTGACACAAATTGCATATATTAGAAAGAGTTAGAATTTATAGCATGGTTTTTTTTTGAAGGTCGATTGTGTTTTTGTTTAATAGATTCATGGGTTTTTATAGGGATGTGAAAAAATCGAACCGAATTTTCCAAATTGAACCGAAGATTTCACGAACCAAGCTATGTAGAGAAAACCGATCAGCACAAAAAGAATTTTCAATTTTGATTTTCGGTTCGGTTTGATAACCGATCGATTTATTTATTATTTTTTAAAAAAACCCAAAAATCAATAAAAACCAAAAAACCAAAAATAACCAAAAAAACAATTGAAAATTAACCTAATAAACCGAACTTCAAAAACAAAAATCAAACCTTAAAAACCAAAAATCAATCATTCGGGTATTCAGTTCGGTTCTGGTTCTTCAGATCCTAAATTTCAATATCCAATTGATACTTTTCTAATATTCGGTTTGATTATGAGTCGATTTTTGTCGGTTCCGGGTCGATTCGGTTCTATGTTAAAGGAACCAGAAAATACCCAAAATTTTTGGTTCTAAGTCGGTTTTAGGTATTTCAGACCTGAAATACCAAAAAAATCCGAAATTTTTTGTTCTATGTCGGTTTATTTTCTTACATATATGCATTTCATGTTTGTTTCAACTTTATTTATTTGTAATATTCAAAATATAATATTTTTTAAAAAAGTTAAGAACCCCTAGGAGTTTTACCATTGGAAGACACATTTTCATAAATATGATTAGAGGTTTTTAATCTATTAAAATATTATTAAAAAAAATTTAAACACCCCATTAAAAATCTAATTGTTGGAGATGGTCTTAAGAATATAACATAACTAAGTCAAACTAAAATAATTGAAACTTTGAAACCAACACATGCTTAGTCCAGCAAATTTATTAACCTTAGAATAAAGTCAAACAAATTATCTTCTGACTTTTTTCAAGTTTTCTGTACTATAAGATAAATGTTGGGATTTCATTTCAGAATATTTATATAAGTTTTGATTAAAAGTTATGTTATTATCTATTTTTATTTTCTTTTCTAATATTTTTGGGCTTTTTTCCAAGGCAAAAAAAAAAAAAAACAAAAAAAACAAAAAAACAAAAAACAAATTTGGGCATTGGACCATTGGACTTTTTCCCACTTTTTGTGGGCTGGGCCTAAAACTAAAATATGTTTTGGAAAGATTAGTTTATATTATATGCTTAATTAATATGACATTGTATCTACTATAGTTTATTCATTTAGCAAAGAAAATTGATGTCCATTGAGGAAAAATAATGGTTAGAAGGAGAATAATACCAACAATAAATAACAAAGATTATAATTGATATGTGTTTTGGTTTAATAACCAGTTCAACTAATCAATAAATTATCAATAAATTATCAAAGGAGTTATAAATATCCAGGCGATTTACTAAGCTTCAAGAAACTAGAAAAGATCTTTATGATCACACACACAATCTTATCTCTCTCTATTTTGATAACAAAATATTAGTTATAATATGTTACCCGTTTATATATACAAACACAGAAACAGTCGAGTACATAAAATATAACATGATCAAGTTTTTGCAATACAAATACAAGCATATTTATAACACGCACACAAATAAACAAAGACACATGAAGTTGTATTAAAAGAAAACCAAATCACACACTTAAAGACCGAATAAAAAATCACACAAAAAACACACTAGAACAATAAACAAAAAATAAAACATAACCAAAAGAGGCTTGCGTCCCAAGTAAACTTACTGGCGATGGCGACCTGCTTACAAGATAATAAAGTACAAAATAAAAAATTATACTTTACAAATTTGATATGAAAGTAAAGGAATACAAGAAAATAAAATTATAAAACACGTAAATCTTACATTACGACTATATTATTAATTAATATTGCATGTAATATATATATATATATATATATATATATATATATATATATGTATGTCTTAGTTATTTTNTATGTCTTAGTTATTTTTAAAAGCTTTAAAAACTTTAGATAAATACGATTATAAGTAAAGTAACTGTATTGCAAAATATCAACCTTTTAAAATAAAATTTGAAAACTTTTTTTGAAATGAAATACAAAAGATCTTGGATTTTGAAGTTCTCAGATACTCTTAGTAACATGTATTCTATTAAAAAAAAAAAAATGAGTAATAGTATCAAAATGGTAAAAGAAGTGATTAATTAGTTAGGAGTAAAACATAAGTAGGATAAATAATAAATAGAGGAGTAGATTTTTATTTCAAATTTCTTGCAAAATAGTAAAGAAACTTTTTTCAATATTTGTTTATCGTTTTAATTTTAGCAGTTTAATAAATTGAATTTGTTAAATTAAAAGAATGCTAATTCCACTATTAGTGCTCTACTCAAATCGTACAAATTTAGAAAAATTCTATCAATTTTTATTTCTCTTCATAGAAAACCCTTTGCACTCTAAACAATTTTTTTCCTTCTCATAGTAATAGTAATAAATGATATAAGTCAAAAATCATTCATAAATAAAGTTACTTTATTATCCGTTTAACAATTTCTTACAACAATTTTTATTTTAATATTGAAATTAAACATTATGTGCCAAGTCTACAAATTGTGTGAGCTATATAACTTTTATTTTATCACATTAATTTTTGGGTCACAACGGGGTGACCTATTAACATAAACTTCATAAATAGGAGAAAATGCACAAGTTATATGAATGGTCATGTCCGATTTATGGTCTGGTAACAAGGTAACAACAATGACTCAACCACTAAATCACTTATCTTGTTAGCTATATAATTAACTTCTTTAACAAATCAACGAGCAATTGCGTCTTGCGACTTTACATTGCATATATTATGGATTTGGGATGACGTTTTTGGCTCTTTCTGAAATACATGAATACTATTTTTATGACAATATTTATTATCCATCGTACATAAAAGTAACTTCATATAATGTAATACAATATTTATTAAATGATTTGTCAGAAATAGTACATAAAATAACTTCATATATTTCATTACAACAAGTTTTATTTTAATTCTAAAATGATACATCATTTATCACATAGTAAGAAAAATAATAACATAATGTGCCTTAAGAAATAGTAGACATATTCTTAAAAAAATAAACTTCCAACTCTCCTCCAAACATTGCTAATTAATAACTTAGACTTGGGATAATCACTAGATAAAGTAATACTTGTTATAATTATAACCATTATAATTATAAGTATAATTTTCATTAGTAAACCTATAATATTGATCAGCTTTATGAATAGCAAATTTACTATCATCACTTGTAGAATAACCATTTAAACGTATTTCACCAGTATCTGAAGTTGTTCTATTTTTAACTATTCTCCAAATCTCAGATCCACCACAGTTACCAGAAGTTGCAAACTTTATGTTGTAATATGCTGATTCATGTACGATAAGTTTTGATGATGGTTATGTTGGTGATTGTAAGATGACTTGTGTTGGTGTTATAGTTGTTAGATTAGTTACCATTATTGGTTGTTGTGGACATGTTTTTTATTAGAAGATGCCCAATTCATTCGACAAATCCACATGTTGTAATCAGAAGTCATGAAACTGATGTAATATGGTACATTGGTCATAACTTGTTCTCCTTCGCCTGAATAAACTATGCCAGTACCATCACCAGAAAACTAAGTAGTGTTGTTATTGTAAGAAAGAAAGAGAGTGATATAAATTGAGATGTTTTCATCTTTCTGATTTTGAGTTTGTGTATTTTGTGATCTTGTGTTGAGTTTTTTTATATAGAGATTAGTGAAGTGGTAATGGCTTTTAATAATATCCAACAAGTATATTTTTTTAGGTGGTTTATTAAGCTTCTAATATTTTTTTTTATTTTCCCTAACAATATGATCTCCAGACTTCTCATTCAATGCTTTTATCCCATTTGACTTCCCAATTTAAAATATTTATATACTCCCTCCGTTGATTGAAAATATTTGATTTGTTAAATTTTTATTAGTCTAAAGTTATTAAAAGTTGTTATGTACCAAAATTAAGGTAATTACTATCTAGCTATAGTTAAATATGATTTATTAATATATGTAAAAAATAAAATAAAAATCTATTATTTATTATATATGCATGGTAATTATCAAATCAATCTCGAGGCAAAACCAAGCACGAATTTGATATCATTTTCAATTTAAAATTTTAGTTCAAATAGTAATTTTAATAAGATTAAATTCCTTCTTAATTTGCATGCCAACAAAAAAAAAAAGCTTTAAAGTTTCTCAAAATATCATATTTGATCGTCAACGAAAGGGGAACTCATGGGTTATAACTTATAAGAAAACATCAAAATTTGTACATATAAGCGATTGGAGGTGTTACAATTTTAATCGACTGATTTTCATATTAAGTTTCTAACCGGTAAAATTGTAAGAATGATTTTGTAAGAAAAAGTTTGACTTTATATATGATTAGGAAAATAATTAATGACTTCAATTCTATTCATAAACATTTCTTTTTCCCTAATAATATGGAGATTACGGGTGGATTTTCATTAATGTCACTTAATAAATGGAGAAATAAACAATTGGAGTTGACTTTCTAAGTCAATCTTATAAACATCAAGAACAAACCCTTTTGTGGATTAATCACATGCTTTGTTCTTGGATTTAACTAAATTAGGATTTGTCTATTGAATTGTATGTCACTACTAACTGGCTAGTTTCTGGCAGGATCGGTCACATAGGATAAGCCACATAAACAATTGATTAGGATATCCAATTTTAGGAGACACTTTTTAAAATTTATTTCGTATATATTTGTAATAAATTATAAAATTTTATATCTTTTCGTAATTCCAATATATGTGGAACCTTTTTTAATAATGAATTTTGTTTTATATCCAAAAGATATTAACTAGTTTAGGTATATTTTATAATAATATTATTAGTAAATTGATTTAATAAAAAAAAAATCTAAACGACACCCAAACGTTTCGTCTCTTGAAAAAATTGTCTCGTACTTCTTTTTCATTTTTTGTCTACTGATTCTCTTCATCATCCTGTTCCAAAAAATTAGAGATATATGTTCTCAACTTTTCATTTAATTTATATAATCGTTTAAATTATTTCTAGTTTTTGTTTAGTATTTTATTATTTTATTAATTATATTTAGAATTATGTTTTAATATATATTTTACCATTTATGATTTCAGAATATATATATATTTATAAAGGGACATTTAAGAAAATTGTATAAGATATCTATAGACATTGGACCGGCACTAGTTTCTGCTACTTATTGAACATGTCAGATGATAATTGTAGTCATAGTTCTAATTTCCTTCATGACTTATGCTTCAGAACATCTTGCAATCAGATGGTTCATCAAAGATCTTGAAGACTGTGACACGACAAGAACAAACTCAATATGTTTCTTTTGTTGACATCAAACGTGTGCCACAATGTAAACTTACAAGTCGTAACACAAGTTATGACCTCTATGTTCTGTTAGAAAAATTCTTGAGTTTTGTTCTTTTGCTATGTTATTATATAAATATTCTTTTCTAAATGAAATGGTCATGACACATCATATTTACAACAAGCTCTTATTTAGATAGTATATTTAGTCATGATGGAAAAAAATATTGAGTACTAGAAACAAAAATTTATTTTTAATATTAAATGCAATATATTTTATATTTCTATACAATTTTTAACTATCTAATGGCACAATGAAATGTTTTTATTAATAGGTCTAAGTAATTATAATTGTATAATAAACGATAGCAATGTTCAGATATTCATGCAAGTATAGCAATAGACCTCTTTGTGGACGGATGATATAAAACCCTCTGGAATCCGCTGCTTCTAACCTAATATTATATTGGAACTGTTTGAATCTATCTAAAAAATGTGCATATTTTACTTAATAACTATGAAAGAATTGTTAAAATCGCATGAAATTGGCTAAGTATAGAATTGAACCTCATTCGGTCAAGAAAAAAGGTAACTCAACCATACTCGGAAGCAATAATTTGCAATTAATATCTTATAAAACTACTTAAAACAACAAAAAAACCACCCAAAACATCCGTTCAACAAGAATGAATCAAAGGATATAACCGATATACCTACTTTTTGTGGCATTACTGTTACTATAACTCAACCTACCGATAATATAACTCAGTCCAAATCTTTTAAATAACCCGGCCCATTAAATAAATACATTTATACCAAACTGCTTATTGAAAACATAACCATTCGAATAAGTCAGCCGCATCATAGAATTAAGTCAGTTACATCAAAAACATAACTCAGCCTTGATATTAAAATAACCCAGCATTTAAGTTAATATATCTTAGTCTATCATTAATATAACTCAGACTCGGCCCAAAAAAAATACCTCTATACGAAACTGCTTATTGATAGTTATTCCATCACTCGAAGGTAGAACGAACGGACCAATGTCGCCGAGAAATTCTCTGTACAATTGTCCAACTTTTCTACTACTTCGCGTGTTGTTTGCCCATCTATAAGCAAAACTCTACACCCTCTATTGTCGGCGTTGAATACATATATGTTTTTCTTAACCCAGTTACCGGAAACAATAAGTACCTGATCCATAAGCTCTCAGTGTGATATGAAGAATAAGATGAAGAAGATAGATGGAGAAGTTGATTACTGAAGAAGAATCGGTAAGACTATCTACAATGAAAAAAATTCAACATCCTCTTTCTCAAATTTAACCTTCCACATCATCATCCGCAATGGATGATGACATGGCATGGATGCTGACATGGATGATTACATGGCAAAAAGATAAGTCAACCGCAATACCAACACATAACCCAATCCAAGAAAACCAGCCATCAAATGCAACATAAGTCAGTCGCAAGGTGAATGCTATTCTAGTAATTAACTTTATCAAATTAGTCAGTCGTAATATGCTGGGAAACCATAAGTCAGCCCTATCGTCAACTAAATCAGCGGTCACATGAATGTTATTCTAGTAATTAATCTTTCGCTGGTAGGTCAGTCGTAAACACATAACTCAGCTATCTCTAATTATAACTCAGTACAATTTTCAACAAGTCGTCTCGCCGAAGTATAAGTCATATGTAACATTAGTACATAAGTCAGCTGTAAACACATAAGTCAGCCATATTTTGGTATGTCAGCCCTAACGTAGGATGACTTATGACCGTAAGTCAGCCTTTTACACATAAATCAACCAGTTTTTGTAAGTAAGTCGTTACAAGTGGGTGACTTATGCCCGTAAGTCAGCCAATTTCTC
The DNA here is from genome assembly GCA_900406425.1 of Iberis pinnata. Classification (NCBI taxonomy): domain Eukaryota; kingdom Viridiplantae; phylum Streptophyta; class Magnoliopsida; order Brassicales; family Brassicaceae; genus Iberis; species Iberis pinnata. The sequence continues at coordinate 10,265 of OVBE01008281.1, forward strand.
TTAATTCAGCCAGCTTTTGTAAGTAAGTCGTCACGACCGGCTGACTTATGTCCGTAAGTCAGCTAATTTCTCTTAACTCAGCCGGATTCAGTAACTCAGTTGCAACGTAACTATAACTCTATTGTATCGTAGTAAGTAGTGCTTCACGGCTGCGTTCATTAATACACATCAGCAAAATCCTACGTGGCGAATGGCATTCTTGTAAATACGTTTTTTGTCAAAACGTAATAGAAGGGTACGCTGAGCATTTAAAAGATGCAGGTAATAAAAAAAAGATTTGTATGGTTCTATTCATTTATACTAAAATGTAGTTAAGCTAACTTCCCCATGCTTATAACATTTTGCAAGAAATAAATATTAAGAGAAAATATTTATAGTTACATAAAGAAGGAAAAAGGCTTGCTAACATTTTTTACAAGCACTTTTCTCCTTGATTTTCACATATTTACAAAAAAAAAATGAAGATCAATTTACAATTAAAATATCTTGAAATTTCTTCATTTCTTTTATCCATCAAATTCTCCAAAATCTTCAATACCTGTGACTTTAGATGTCTTTAGTTTCCATGAAGCTGAGCTAACTTTCAATGGAAGCATCATAGGACTAGTATAATCTCCAAAACAGAACTCACTTTGTTCATCTTCCTTGTTACGCAAGTCACATGGAGGCAAGAAGAAATCTGAAGACAAACCTTTCACATTGAAACCTACTTCTTCAATCTCCCAATTCTCTTCCATTGTAGTCTTTGAATGTCTCTCTAAGTTCTCATCAAGTCTTATCAATGAGACATTTGTTCTTCCTCTGTGAGCGATTTGAATCCCATCAACAATCTTATAATCTTGAATCATTGTCTCAGAAGTTGTCTCCCACAAAACCACGTCTTCTTCTTCTAAACCGGTTTTGATTCTTACAAGATAAGTGTCTTCCAATTGAACCAAAAGTCCTGTTTTTTGACTAAAACTCCCCCACACAGTATGCTTAACTGTTTCTAAACCGTTCTTGATTCTTGATTTGAGCCCTAATGGCTGTGTTTCGATCTTAAGCACGAAGCAATCTTCATCGTTAACCGCCTTTTCGCCCACACAAACCGATCCAGTGAACAAATCAGCTGTGGTTTTAGGATCAAGGCCTTGAAGGAACCTTCTTAATGGTCCACTAGGTTCATTAGAAGCATGAGGAGTTTGCTTCCAAGACAAGTTACCATCACAACCAGCACTAACTTTACAACCAGAAACTACTAGCTCTAAACTCCATTGATCCATACCTTTCTTCCATAACACGAAACCTCCCATCTCTCCATTGTTGTTGGTGTTTCTTACTCTCAGCATCTTCTTCTTTCTTTTACCAATTAGGGTTTTAGCTGCACAAAACTCAGTGACTCCCATCTTCACCTTTCCAATAGCATACATGCTCTCTACTTCGGATAATGAGATCTCTCCTCCTACTGCTGCAGTGTATTGCTTAACTATGTACTTAGCCATGGCTGCTTCCTGTAAAACAGAACAAAATTATATTAGATAAATGGTCGCTCAAGTGTATTTGAGATTGTTTCAAATACCCAATTATATGAAAATAATTAAGCAAATTAATTTTTTTTTTTTTTTTTGATGACCCTGGTATCCGGAGCCCCGAAGGACTCCGACTAAGCCCAAAACGTCCGCAGTCGCCAAGGGTATCCAGGAGGGCCGCCGAATTCACCCCATGTTAATTGACGGTGGCCGGGATTCGAACCCAGGTGGCGGAACTCACAGCTGTGAGCCCTTTACCACCAGAACTAGAAGCCCCGGTTGCAAATTAAAATTTTATATAAACCACAATCCCAAATATGATTTATTTGTTTTTAGCGTATACAAAAAAACAATTGAACATGAACAAAATGAAGTAATCAAACTTAAAAAAATTACAATCTGTTAAAATGAATGTATTTACTCACAATAGATTGGTTTCTGATGAGATTGGAGATGGGATGATCAAGAACGTCTTGATCGGAGGAGACAGGAAGAGGAATCGAAGGAGCTCCGACGAATTCAAGAAGCATCTGAATCTGAGCATCTCGGCCACCAAAAAGTGTTGAAAGGCTGCTACTATGATCCGGCGATGACCGAAGTAAACTAGACTTAACACTTTGCCAAGCACCGGTCTTGTTGTTGTCAGAACAAAACAACTCCTCAGGCATTGGAACTTCCAACACTGTCTCTAAACCATCTTCTCTGTCGAAATTAGGACAAAGAGTTCTCATTTTTTTCTCACTTTTCTAACAAATTCTTGAAATTGCAAAGAAAGTAGTTAATGCTTGGAGAAAGATGTGTTACTGAAATTTTGCGCTCTTTGGTTATAATAAAAGGTTGTATATATAATGAGAGATTGAATTGCATATGCTAATGGGTTGGCTATTTATAAACTATATGAGAATATATTAGAGAGAGAGAGATGACCAACCGACCGAAGCCGATCTGATTCTATTTGTGTATTGTCGTGTTCGCACGCTTCATGTCTCTCTTTACTATCTAATCTATATTAAAAATTGAATTTTAAAGTTATTTTTTATTGTGGAGAAGTAATATAAGAAAGAGAAATAAATTATTATTATTTTAACGGAAAAGAAATACATTTGAATCAAAGGAGTGGTGCGTAGTGGTAGAACAAAAGGTTATGTTTTGGGCTCCAATTTTTTTGTTATCGAAAGTGTCGTGAATTTGGGCGAGATTAGTGAAAATATTTTGCGTTTGGAGTTTTTTTATTAATAAATGTGTTAAATATTATAATAAAAATTCGTCTCACAATTTTTTTGTTTTATCTTCTTAAATGATCTGTACCATACTTCAAAGATATTTTATTAATATTTTTCACAATATAACAAAAATATATTCTTTTAAATCAAAATATCTAAATTTTTATTCTGAATATTGGAGTGACCTAAAACTTTTTTTATACAAAAGCAAAGACCTAAAACTTTCGCAGGAAAAGAAAAACAAAACAAAACATTTGAGTTTGTCCTTTCCGCTTAACAATATATTAATCCTTTAATTAAAAAATAGGTCAAAAGTTAAGAACATTTAATTGGTAAATGAGAACTTTGTCCTTTGGTGGAGTTTAATGTATTATTTGTCAATTTGTTTTTATATTAAGAGTCATGTTCAATATCAGGCGCCGATCTGAACGCAGATTGAAGGTCCCCTTAAGAAATTGACTTATTACAAAAATACACAATACAAATGTTGCTTTACTTTTGTTGATAATTTTTTAAAAAATATTAATAATTGATTCTACTTATTAAATTAACTCTTGAAAAAATATTAATCTTATTATTTCATTAACAACAACAAAAGTCTATGTGAAATCTTTATTCTTTTTTTGTTTAAAATTGATTAGTTTAAACCGACCCATAAGTCCATAACAATGTATTTCATTAATAAAATAAAACGACTTTTTCTTGTTAAGGGAAATGGAAGTAACGACTAAACTTTTATTTCGTTAATTAATCTTCTCTTTTTGAATAATGGAGACCAAGTAAGGTTGTTTTGGCAACGATCGTGCGTCTCCTTTTCTTTATAAGTTTCTTCTTTTGACTTTTAAGTGCAACATTTTCTCATCCTGTTTTCTTTTTGCATTATAAGGTTCAATGAATATTAATCAGTCTTGCAAAATGGATTAAGCAAAAAAAAAACTATAAAATCGTATAGCTACGGCGGTCACGATGAACAATTCACTATATATATTGGTCTTGTTCGTTTGCCAATCGCTAGCAGCAGCGATTAGCGGTAGCGATTAGCTGCAGCTGTTATCAGTCGCTGGTTATGTTCGTTTGCCAGTCGTTAGCAGCAGCGATTAGCAGTCGCTGAATCTATTTTGAAACGCTAGAAAATTTAGCGGCTAAAATTTTTAATCGCTAGTCACAACGACTAATTGCTGCGATTAGTCGCTGGTCCAGCGACTGACAAACGAACACAATTTTAATCGCTGCCGCTAGCGACTGGCAAATGAACAAGGCCATTATTGCATATTAATAGGATAAGAATAAAAGGAAAATCACATAAAAAACTTTCAAATTGGCTGCCACTAAGACTTTAAACCTTCAAAGTTTTTCACTATTACTTTAAACATCCAAAATAACTATTTTGCTAACTTAAAGCTTCAATGTGGCTGCGTGTTTACGCGCCGTAATTTTTTTAATGGAAAACTTAACACCTTTAAAAATTTTTTTTAAAAAAAATTATAAAAAATTCAGAAAATTATTATAAAAATTCAAAATTCCTATTAAAAATAAAATAATTGATCAGTTTAATTATAAGACTAAAAATATTATAAAAACTATAAATGTGTTAAAAATTAACACTTTAATTTTTTAATAATCAATTATAATTGTGTTTAAATTATAAATGTATTAAAATTATAAAATTTATTTATAAAAAATTATAAATATGTTAAAATTATAAAATTTTTCTAAAATTTCATTTATACTGTAGACAACTCAATAAATTATGTTAAAACACAAAAATAAATTTATATTTTATATAATACATCCAAAAATTAATTCAATAACACCTTCTAAGAGTGTCAATATTTTAGATAATGACTCAATATTTGGATTTTCTATATTTTTAATGTTTTCATAAATTCTAAGTTCGAATCATGTTTAAAAAAGTTAAGAAAATCTATAATTTGTATTTTTAAAGATAATTATAAGTCAAAAATATAAGCATGTTATAAGTTAAAAATATGTCATATTAGAACTAAAACTTAAAAAAGTGTAGTTCTGAGACTCTTTTCAAACACTTAAAAGGATAAAAATGGCATATATTAGACTTGAAATTTGAATATAAGCAACCACGTAGACTTAATTAACTATTAAACCTACATAAACTTATTTGTGGTCATTATATATTTTGTCACTTGAATATTACAAAATTAGTGCTCTCTTTTGACAATATATTTATAATTTATACATTTAACACATTTAAAATTTTAACAAAATTATAAATGATTATTAACATTTTTATAGTGTTATTTTAACACATTCATAGTTTTTATAATATTTTTAGTTTTTTAATTAAATTGATCAATTATTTTATTTTTATAGGAATTTTGAATTTTTATAATAATTTTCTGAATTTTTTGTGATTTTTTTGGAACTTTTTTAAGTTTTTCGGAATTTTTTAATAATTTTTTTAAAAAAATATTTAAAAGTAAAAAAATTTTAACGGTGTTAAGTTTTCCTTTAAAAAAATCGCGGCATGTAAACACGCAGCCAAATTGAAGGTTTAAGTTAACAAAATAGTCACTTTGGATGTTTAAACTAATAGTGAAAAATTTTGAAGGTTTAAAGTGTCAGTGGCAGCCACTTTGAAGGTTTTTTATGCGATTTTCGCTAAAAATAAATATTACTTCACAAAAGTTACGAGTCATAACTTATGACCATATTAAGTACATTATCATTAATAGAAAGAGTAATTCTACAAAATAAAAAATAAAAAATAAAAAATTTAGGTTGAATTGATGTGTTATTCATCTCGATAGAAGAAGTCAAAATGTATACAAGTCTGCGATATCATAGAGATGTCTATGTTTTTTTATATGACTCCTAAATATATTACACAATATACACAATATCTTCTAGACTCTTCTCAATATTTACCCTCAAGTTAGAGCATGTAGATTGCATATGCCCAACTTGGATATCAAATATTGAAAGGTTGAACTCTCCAAAAACCTTAGTCATCAAATCAGCTACTTGTTCAGTAGTCTTCACATGCGGCGTGACAATGAGTCGAGCTTGAACTGCATCTCTCACACTATGACAACCATCTTTTATATGCTTCGTTCGTTCGTGAAAAACCGGATTTTCCGCTATATGTATAGTTGACTTGCTATCACAAAACATTTGCATAGGTTCTTCTTGTTTCACTCCAAGATCTGCAAGCCCTCTCAACCATTTAAGTTCACATAAGGCTGCTGTCATAGCTGTGTATTCAGCTTCAGCGGATGAATGAGACACAATATCTTGCTTTTTTGTTTTCCAAGTAACAGCAGAATTTCCCAAGAACACAACATAATCTGATAGAGATCTTCTAGTCCTTGGACAAGAAGCCCAATCAGAGTCACAAAATACTCGAACCTTCAAATCACACTTAGCTAGAAGCATTATTCCTTATCCATGACATCCTTTCAAGCAGAGACGCGTCTTAGTGAACTAATTTTGGGCAATGGCCCAGGGCCACAATCTTTTTTTTTTTACAATAAAATTTACATAATTAAAAAATTCTTTTAGGCCACCAAAATCTAAACTAAATCTAAATATTTACTTGATTATAGTTCAAATTTAAAGTAGTTCAAAATTAATATTTTCAAAAACTAAGGAAATAACTATCAAATTTGATAAGAAAAAAAGAAACATATCTAAACTATAATCTAATTATTTGTGATTTTTGTATCACTTAAAAGTTATTTTCATATATTTTTATTTTACTTTTCCTAACCTAAAAAAGTTTTGTTCAATAATTTCATATTAATGTAAAACCACAAATGTTAAAGCATTGAAACATAGAAAAAAAAAATTTTATAAAGAGAGAATTTGTATGAAAACATGATTATGTGAGTTTGGTTATTAACTTTTTAGGTATAAAAAGCAAAAAATTATGCTTTAGAATGTTTGGTTTTTAGGTTTTACTATCAATAATTTGTATGATTTGAAACAACATTATTATTAGTTTTTTTAAAACAAGAAAGGCCACATTTTATTAATTGGCCCAAAGCCTCTACAAAGCTGAGCACGACACTGCTTTCATGTAACGTATCATCCTCACTACTGCATCTCAATGAGTCTCTCTAAGATCATCCATGACTTGTGACAAAACGTGAACTGTGTAACCCAGTTCTGGACGTGTGATAGTTAGATACACAAGTCGTCTAACAACTCTTCGAAACCTTGATGGATCTTTATAGGCTGGACTATTGTCTTAAAGAAATTTATGGTTCTGTTCAATTGGTGTAAACACTGGTTAGCCAAATGGCGACATTGTTTCTTTTTTCTCTCCCAGGCACATTTCTCGATGCTTTTTGATAACACTAGAATTTTAGGATTTTTACATAACATTTCTTGTTATTTTCTAGT
>OVBE01008282.1:0-17375 GCA_900406425.1 Iberis pinnata
TATATATATATATATATATTATTTGAAATTATATATTTATAATTAATTACAGTTTTTTAGAAAAATATCCACTGTATATATTCTGGTTAAACATTCGCTCAGGCGTCACAAGTTCTATATATTTTAAAAATTTTATAGATTTAATAATTTTTTCTTAAATTATATAAGTTTTTGTATTTTAGTTATTATATCAATTTTCTAAATTTATATAATTTTTATTTTATACTTTACTAAATTTATTTTAAATTTGATCCTTAACTTATGTTTTGATTGAATGAATCAATATTTATGATTGAATGTTTTGAGTGTCCTGGAAAACAACTCTCATAAAATGTCTATTTCAAATCCTAATTCCAATTCTTCTTCAATCGATTCTTCTTTTCAAATTTCTACTTTCCCAAAAAGAAAAAAAGTTCTTCATCAAGTATTAATTCACTCTATGTAATCGAGTATGTTCCCGGAGATCAACTACCTGAAATTATTCTCCCTCTGATGAATCCTTATGAATACTTTGCAAAAAAGCCTAGTGCTATTTCAGTCCGAGGCGTTCGAGAACTCATCAAACCATCCTCAAGTAGACGTATCATGGAGTATGTACAATCCAGCAAGTTCTCTTCATGCCAAGTTCCAACAACCGAAGAGGAACAATTCATCTCATTAAACATCCCTGAACATCTACCTCTCATGTGGAGGCACCAAGGATACACTCATCTTCACTTTGGAGTTGTAAGACAATATTAAACGCAGGAACAATATTTGTTACTTTGTTCCCGAATTTTAATATTTTGCTACAAGATCCAAATCTCCTTATAACGCTCAAGGTTCAATTACAACTCATCGGAGCACCTATGCAAGAGCAAAGTGTAGTAGCTACTTTGCATCATCAAATTGTCTACAAGATTCAAGATCACGCTCTTGATCTTTTTCTACCTTCATCAGATGAAGCTCTATATTCTGAAGTCACATCTGCATCTCAAGCACCCAACACTATTCAAATCCCTCGACATTATTGCATCGACTACCAGAGTCGTGGGTGACAAGTTATGAGAAGATGCATCAGGCATCTCACTCTCCTGTCCAGTCCTCTGAAGTTATTTTCCATTCTCGAACGGATGGCACTACATAAATCAAATTCGAAAAACCAAGATCTTCATTTCAGAAGCTATTCTCACAATTTGCCATACAAATTAACGGAGACGAGATTACATCAAGACAACAAAGTCCGAAGCCGCTTTATTTTGAAAAATTTGCGAATAGCGTATATCCTTTTAGGGATGAAAATGGGAACAAATTCTTTGATTTCTATGACGGTGATGCTTGTGAAGAGGACATATATGAATCTGATGATGATGAACGTCGCCGAAGACGCAAGAAAAAAGATCCTCTCTACAAGAGATATCTCGAAGGAGATCCCACTGTTGGCCCTCTAGGCGAAGGAGAATATGATTTTATCGTCCAATATTCAACAAAAAAAGAGGAACCACAACAAAATATAATGATGATATCTGACGATGGGTTTCCCCCACAAGAAGATTTCACAAGAGATGACATTGATTACAGCCCGAACATTTTCTCAAAAGATATCAACTCGTCAGGCCCTTACAAGATAAGTCAAGGAGAAAGAGTCCTGAACTGGCAAACGGAAAATGCCATAGCTCAAAATCGACAACTCACAATGATTAATCACAAAGTCGATCAATTGGCTGAAGGCAATAACAAAAGGTTACATAGCCTTCAAAATTCAATTACGGAAATTAATGGACGACTTAACAATCTACATCATGAAATGATGACAATGGCACATCATATGATGGTCGGTACAACGCAATTTAAAAACAAAGAAGCTGATATGTTCAGGTTTTAATTCCTAAAACTACACTGCAGAGAACATATATTTGTAGTATAGCAAAGGGTCGAATTCCACAGAGACCAGACAGTACGACTTTCAGTTAAATCTCGATTCTAATTAAGACATAATAAAAGGGTGTTCGTAGCAGAGTTTAAAGTATAAATTAAAAGAGGATGTAAATTAATAAACTAAAGCGTCAGGCATTAGGGAATTCCACAGGTATTTCGGTTTGAAGTTCAGGTTAATATGCAAGATTTATTTTGAAAATAGTTCTCAACTCAAAAAACAATAATAGACTAATCTCCTCCCGAAGTATTAGATCCCTACAATCGAATTACTGAATACAAACTCCCGCCATATTTAAACAATTCAATTATGCAATGATTGCAGATTCGATATGTTCATAAGCATCAAAGACAATACTCCGGCAAGCAGAGACACTTATTCATCTAGACTAGGTCAGATCTCTAAACCAAATCCCTTTGTGTTTATCAATCGAATATCAATGAACTAAATGGCCAGTTTAAATCAAGCATTAAGAATAGATCTAGACTAAGAACCTAACAATTCAATCATTTATATTAAACCCTAACTATCAAAAAAAAATTTCCCTGGGAAACCCTAAAACCTAACTATGAAACTATTCAAGCATGTTAAAAGAAACAAGCATCATAGATTCAATAGTAAAACAAAACAATTGTATAAATAAATAAAATAGGGTTTAGACATATTCTCTAAAAGAAGTTCAAGGTTTTGATCTCATCTCCCTTAGAGAAAAAGAAAAAACCACAACGTTGAAAATTATGTACAAAAAATAGGATGAATAAAGGTTAACCTAAAAATAAGTTTCAACCTCCTATTTATAGGGGAAAAACGAAATCTGGAGAAAAGGAAATCTTCTGGGGACCTTTTGTGCAAAAACTGGGCAAAATATAATTTCCGTGCAAACATTGTGCAAAATCGTATTTTCGGATCGATCAATCCAAAACCAGATCGATCGATCTATATTTACGTAAGTTTCCAGGAGGTTTGGATCGATCAATCTCTTTTTCACACTTTGCACATGTTTCTTTTCCGAGACAGCTTTTGATTTCTCTAATGGATTGACCTCAAACCATTACCATATGAAAGCTAATTCACGTGGCTATCTTGTGTCAACATTTCAGCTAAATCCATCTACGGAAACATCTTCAAACATTGGTAAAACATTGACCCTTCTGCCGGATTCTGCATCTGCATATGCCAATATGCACCCATTTTGTGCACAAATTCATCTTTTTGCTCTAGAACGTCCCAAACACCTATAATCCTGAAAATATGCCAAAACTACAAGGGAAACACTTGGGTTATATCAACTCCCCCAGACTTAGATTTTTGCTTGTCCTCAAGTAAAGCAAAAACCAAATCCAGAAAAGAGGCTTGAAAAGGACCATGCATGAACTCTCATAATCTCAGCAACCTTAAGTTCAGAAATCAAAAACTAAAAGACACTAATCCTAGAAAACCACTGAAAATTAACTGTTTACCACCATATAACCAATGACATACTTTCTACTCTAAATCCCAAATCAATCAAACCATCAAATCATTTCAACCAGCTCTCTACTTTCAAATTAGTACAAATATTGCGTTCTTGCCTATGGGGTATCGATCAATGCGCGCTAAAGTATATTTTCTATCAAAGCGCCCATACCTAACAGAGCATCCAACGACTTCTGGTCCTGACCCTTTTTCCCCCTTTCTCACTTCTTTTTGAAAGAACCGCAGTTTTCTACGTTTTTCTTTTCTCATTTTTTCGAAAGATTCGCACTTTTCTGCATCTTTCTTTTCTATATTTTTTTCTTACTGCTTTTTAAGCAGTCCAGCAATGACTACGGACTTCTAGGTCACGCTTTCAACACTTTTTCTAAACCGGTTTTTCTGAAGGGCGGGAAAGAAAGGATCCGGATCATACAGAAAGAACTTGTTGGTTTTACAGAGAACTGAAGAGAAAAATACCCAGCTTTCAAAGTATAAGCAACACCATAAGCAAGAAAATTAAGATCAAATTAAGTCATATCTAAATAGAGCTAGCATAAAATCATTAACAATCCAAAAGACCGGAACTTTCAAAAGCATATAAATCAGTCAATGGGGTTCCAATCCTAAGTGCATCAGTTAATCTAAGTTAGTAATCAAGTATAGAATGATATCAAACTTACACCGGGTTAGCAGTCATCATATATTCTGGTCATTATTCCTTCGACTCGACAAAATCAAAACGAAAAATTTTGAAAATTTTCACCAAAATGATGAAACGTCAAAAAGACAAAAAATACGGTTAGTAGCTATAAACCCTCCCCCAGACTTAAATCACACCGTTCCGGTGTGAAAATAAATCTATAAGAAGGAATAAGACCAGAATAAAGAAAAATCAAAGACATGAGTTCAAATGTCGGAACTTACCTGAGAAGGAGAACTTACCGTTTCTAAACATCGATGGATCGATCAATCCATAGACGGATCGATCGATCTAATATTATGTAAAGCGCCTGGTCATTTGGATCGATCGATCTATAGATGGATCGATCGATCTATAGACGGATCGATCAATCTATATACGGATCGATCGATCGATCTATAGACGGATCGATCGATCTAATTTTACGGAAAGCTCCTGGTCGTTTGGATCAATCTATCTAATTCATCGGTACTCCCTGATTGTTGATGGATCGATCGATCTCTCATTCTTTGCAAAGGATCATCCTTCAAGGATCGATCGATCCATAAATGGATCGATCGATCTTAAGCTCTGACCAGTTCTTCTCTTTCTTAACTTTCCTGAAACACTTTGAACTCACTACTACAAATTAATAAGTTAGTAAACTAAAATGGGACTGACTCATAACAAAAAAAAACGAATCAATGACACCAAATAGTGGGTTGCCTCCCACTCAGCGCTTGTGTAAAGTCGTTAGCTTGACTATGGAGCACAATGTGCTAATCATGAGAATCAAATGGCTGAGCTAATGCACCTTTAGTCCTTCTCTTGTTAGTGCAATAGAACATATGCACAAAGAAATACAATGTTGTCCATGGCAAAAAGACATAAATCTCATCAAAGGAGCTGACTACATATCTAGCATATATCGTGAATTGCTCCTTGATTACTAGAGGCTCATGAGAATCAAATGCATTAGATGGAAAAATAAAATCAACTTCCAGTTTAAAAAAATTCAACACAAAATAGTCAACTTCATCACCATCAATCATGTAAAACACATCATTCTCACTTCTAAAATCCATCTCAACCTTAGGTCATTCAGGAGAATTTCAACAAATGTAAGCACAAACGATTCTTTTGAAGGAAAAGAGGATTCAAAAAGGCAACTAAATGCTATCTATGTCGAAAAGAAGGGAATTTTTAAAAAAATTGTCCCAAAAAATCTTCGAAGAAGAAGCAGTATCTCATCAACTCGATATCTAATATCTCACCGGATATCAATATAGACAACCATGATCTCGAATCTGTTCTATCATATGATAATGACGACAAGGATGCAATATGTGGTTACTCAGATTATGATGAATCTTCTGAATCATCTACTAAAGAAGAAGATGATTGTTGTTTCAAAATCAATCAAATGCCACAACAAGATGAGATACAAACACCATATTTATCGGTAACAATCTTGGATCCAGCATGTAAAGAAGATCTGATTCATGCAATTGCGCTCATAGATATTGGAGCTCATACGACAATCATGAATCTAAAGATCCTCTCAACTTCCATATGTTTGCCACATCATCAAGAGTTTCGAGTTTCTAATTCGGGTTCTTTAACGATAAAACTCAAGTCAAAGCCAATAACTATTGAGCTCTTCCAAGATGTCAAATTACAACTAAAGTTCTTGTTTCATCAGCACCAGGAAAAGATTTGGTGTTAGGATGTAATTTTTACTATGCATTGAAGAAAAAGTTTTATATCTCTATAGAACCAAGAGGAATAAAATGGAAGACATCATCCAAAGCTTTCACGCCAATTCCAAGATTATTCTCAATCGAAGGAAATACAACTCCCAAGTTTGTTAAAATAAAATAATAGATCACGTTTTCTTCATGTGCGGATTCTCATACAGAGTTCCTTCAAAAGTGTAAAAATCTACTATGGCTAAATTCAGAGTTCTTCGTATCACTACCGTTTAAGGAAAATGTTACCACGACTCCTACAAAGGCAAGTCATGCAGGAATGCCACCCACTCTATTGCAACAAGCTAACGACGAATGTAATCAGTTGGTAAATCAAAGAGTTGTCTCATCAACAAATTCCCCATGGGCGTGTAAAGCATTTTATGTTAACAATCGTGCTGAACAAGCAATAGGAAAACTCATATTGGTTATTGATTATAAGCCTCTTAATCAATACTTACAAGATGTTAAGTTTCCTCTACCAAAGGGCACTTCTTCAACATCTTCAAGGAGCAACAATATTCTCAAAATTCGATTTAAAATCCGGATTTTGGCAACTAGGTGTGCATCCATAAGAAAGGTACAAAATGACATTTTGTCTACCAAATCGACATCTCCAGTGGAATGTTCTACCGTTTGGTCTAAAGAAGGCACCCTCACTATTTCAACAGGCTATGTTACGAATATTTAAGCCACTTCTACATACGAATTTGATATACATTGATGACATTCTCTTATTCTCATCAAATGATGAAGAACATATTCAAGTGCTTGAGCAGTTTCAAGAAATAGTCAAAGAGTATGTAATCATGTTATCGGCCCGAAAGATGATTATAGCCCAGCCCAACATTGAGTTTTTGGGGATGCAAATTAAAGATGGTAATTTTTTACCACAAGCTCATCTAGCTACAGCGCAGCTCGATTTTCCCGACGAAAATCTAACAAGAAGACAAGTTCAAAAATTTCTAGGCGTAATCAATTATATAAGCGACTTTACCCCGCAACTTTCGCAAATGATAAGACCACTCCAAAAAATGCTGACAAAGAATCCACCACAGTGGACAAAACGACAGACAAAAGCAGTACAAAGCCAAAATCTAGAAGTACAGAAGCTACCACCTTTAAAGATTCCTTCCACAGGAACACACAGTTTGTAGACAGATGCGAGTGACAAATATTGGGGTGCAATTTTATTTGAAGAGATAAATGGTAAACATCAAATATATGGATAAAAAAGTGGACGCTTTAAAGATTCGGAATTGCATTATCACTCCACTTTCAAAGAGAAATTAGCGGTCAAGAGAGCAATTGAAAATTTTTGAATTTCATCTGATTGGACATAAATTTCGGATTGAGATGGATATGTCATCTTTCCCGAAGATGTTACAATTCAAGCAAAAGATGGTCCCACATCAACAGTTGTTACGATGGAGCGAATGGTTTTCGAAGTACGACTTCAAATCGTTTTATTACAGAGATCCAAGAATACCCTCGCTGATATGCTAAGTCAAAACCCACCAAAAGAAATTAATCTAATGTCGACTTCCTTATGAAAAAGCTACTTTGACTTTGATTCCAATATGCCCGAAGAAACTCGTGAGCTTATTTCAAGCAAACGTTTCTACGAAAGCCTTTGTCACAAGATGTTCTTTTATCAGTCTTTCTTCTTGTCAAAGTACGGAATTAACAGTCATTACATTGCACCAATGGGAGTCCCTCCAGATTATCCATTTGCACACTTCTTCCGCATCGAGAAAATTCATATGCCAGAAGAAATTCTTTGCTTCCTTTGGTATTTCTGCGCAATCCATACTACTGGAACATGAATTAGCAACTAAAAACTCTAGTTGATGTGGTAACAATATGGAAGTTGAGAGGATCTTTAGATTCATGATTGTCGTATGAGCTCCAGTATCTATGAACGAAATTGCATGAACCGGATATTCTTTACATGCTGGATCCAAGATTGTTACTGGTAAATGTGGTGTCTATATCTCATCTTGTTGTGGCATTTGAGTATTTTGAAACAACAATCATCTTCTTCTTCAGTAGATGATTCAGAAGATTCATCATAGTCTAAGTAACCACATATTGCATTCTTGTCGTCACTATCATATGATAGAACAGATTCAAGATCATGGTTGTCTAAATCGATATCCGGCGAGATATTAGATATCGAGTTAATGAAATACTGCTTCTTCTTCGAAGATTTGTTGGGACAATTTTTTTCAAAATGCCCTTCTTTGCAATATAGAAAGCATTTAGTTGCCTTTTTGAATCCGCTTTTCCTTCGGAAGAATCGTTTGCGCCTACGCTTGTTGAAATTTCTCCTGAATGACGTTCTAAACTTTCAAGACTGATCTTTTACATCACATGAGCAGTTCTTTTTGGACTTGGAACACTTGATCGATAGGTCTGGTCTAGTACATACCTTAGATAAGTGTTTTGATTTATTCATAAAATCCATCCGAAATTCCTTTTGCTTGCAGAGTTTGTCAAGTGTTCTGAACACGTACTATTGTATTTGTCCTATCAAAATCTATTCAATAGTCTGGCCTTGATATCTTATGTAAAGCTTAATTTGCTGACTAAGATAGTCGTCAATGGAAGAGAGATACACTTGCTTTGGCAATGATTCATCATCAGATCCGAACTCGTAGTTACTAGAGCTTGAGTCTGAAAAATATTTTATCATAGCTATAGGTTGTGATGAAGATGCTTGAGTGTTTTGGAGCTCTGGTTCTCTTGGCAAAGCATTTGTGCTTTCTCCGAGTGTATTGAGCAGATTTGTCATTGAAAATTCAATTATGCCAATATCTTTTCCTTTTCTTTTTTCCTTTTGTCTTTTAATGATTCATGACTAGAAGATGAAGTAATCGTTGCTCGTTTTGGATCGATCATAAATTCATAATCCTTTTGCCTCCTTGGTTTTGATCGGGTTCGCTTCGAGTAAACTGTTGATGTTGTGCCATACCGGGATATGAAAGGTTCATCAGAAGAGAGAAAACCAGGGACTGGAGTTCTAGGTTTATGATCCTGATATCCTGAAAGGAATCTAGATGAAGATGCTCCTTGATACATGGGCGTTCCCGAGGACATACTTCCAAGTGGGTTGAAGTATTTTTCTTGGTGCCTTTGATTGTAAATTGAACTTTCGAGGCATCTTTGAAGGTCTCTTAGTTGACTTTTTAGGCTGGCTATTTCAGCTTCTTTGTTTTCAAATTGCGTTGTACCGACCATCATATGATGTGCCATTGTCATCATTTCATGATGTAGATTGTTAAGTCGTCCATGAATTTCCGTAATTGAATTTTGAAGGCTATTTAACCTCTTGTTATTGCCTTCAACCAATTGATCGACTTTGTTATTAATCGTTGTAAGTAGTCGATTTTGAGCTATGGCATTTTCCGTTTGCCGATTTAGGACTCTTTCTCCTTGACTTATCTTGTTAGGGCCTGACGAGTTGATATCTTTTGAGAGAATGTTCGGGCTGTAATCGATATCATCATTATATTTTGTTGTGGTTCCTCCTTTTTTGTTGAATATTGGACGATAAAATCATATCCTCCTTCACCGAGAGGGCCAACAGTGGGATATCATTCGAGATATCTCTTGTAGAGAGGATCTTTTTTCTTGCGTCTTCGGCGACGTTCATCATCATCGGATCCGTATATGTCCTCTTCACAAGCATCACAGTCACATAAATCAAAGAATTTGTGCCCATTTTCATCCGTAAAAGGATATACACTATTCATAGATTGTTCAAAATAATGCGGCTTCGGACTTTGTTGTCTTCATGTAATCTCGTCTTCGTTAATTTGTATGGAAAATTGTGTGAATAGCTTCTGAAATGAAGATCTTGGTTTTTCGAATTTGATTTCTATAGTGCCATCCGTGTGAGAATGGAAACTAACTTCAGAGGATTGACCAGGAGAGTGAGATGCTTGATGCATCTTCTCATAACTTGTCACCCACGACTCTGGTAGTCGACGCAATAATTCCTCACGAGAAATGTGTCGAGGGATTTGAATAGTGTTTGGTGCTTGAGATGCAGATGTGACTTCAAGATATAAAGCTTCATATGATGAAGGTAGAACAAGATCAAGAGTGTGATCTTGAATCCTGTAGACAATTTGATTATGCAAAGTAGCTACTACACTTCGCTCTTGCATAGGTGTTCCGAGGAGTTGTAATTGAACCTTGAGCGTTTTAAGGAGATTTGGATCTTGTAGCAAAACATTAAAATTCGGGAATAAAGTAACAAATATTGTCCATGCGTTTAATGTTGTATGAACCGTTCCGATGCAAGCTTGTTGATACGTCTTTAATCTTGTTCATACATCTTTAATATTGAGTCAATTAAAGTTATCCTTGCTATGACTGGCAAACCCTTTCGAGCATGTAAGGTTAGACCAATTCTTACAACTCCAAAGTGAAGATGAATGTATCCTTTGTGCCTCCACAGGCGAGGTAGATGTTCAGGGATGTTTAATGAGATCAATTGTTCCTCTTCAGTTGCAGGAACTTGGCATGAAGAGAACTTGCTGGATTGTACATACTCCATGACACGTCTACTTGAGGATGGTTTAATGAGTTCTTGAACGCCTCGGAAAAAGCACTAGGATTTTTTGCAAAGTCATAAGGATTCGTCAGAGGGAGAGTAGTTTCAAGTAGTTGTTCTCCGGGAACATACTCGATTTCATAGAGTGAATTAACACTAGATGAAGAACTTTTTCGGTTTTTGGGAAAGTAGAAATTGCAAAAGGAGAATCGATTGAAGAAGGATTCGTATTAGGATTTGAAATAGACATTTTATGAGAGTTGTTTTCCAGGACACTCAAAACATTCAATCATAAATATTGATTCATTCAATCAAAACATAAGGTAAGGCTCTGATTGTGACAACCACACATAAAATGCTTGTGCATCCAGAAGAAAGGTACAAAACGGCATTTTGTCTACCAAAATCGACATCTCTAGTGGAATGTTCTACCGTTTGGTCTAAAGACGGCACCCTCACTTTTCTTCTTGTTAGATTTTCGTCGGGAAAATTGAGAAGCGCTGTAGCTAGATGAGCTTGTGGTGCAAAATAACCATCTTTAATTTGTATCCCCAAAAATTCAATGATGGGCTGGGCTATCATCATCTTTCCGGCCGATAACATGATTCCATACTCTTTGACTATTTCTTGAAACCGCTTAAGTACTTGAATATGTTCTTCATCGTTTGATGAGAATAAGAGAATGTCATCAATGTAGATCAAAGCCGTATGTAGAACTGGCTTAAATATTCGTAACATAGCCTGTTGATACAATAAAAGTGGCTTAAATATTCATAACATTAAACGCATGAACAATATTTGTTACTTTGTTCCCGAATTTTAATGTTTCACTACAAGATCCAAATCTCCTTAAAACGCTAAAGGTTCAATTACAACTCATCGAAGCACCTATGCAAGAGCAAAGTGTAGTAGCTACTTTGCATCATCAAATTATCTACAGGATTCAATATCAGGCTCTTGATCTTGTTCTACCTTCACCAGATGAAGCTCTATATCTTGAAGTCCCATCTGCATCTCAAGTATGCCAACACATTTGAAGGAACAATTACAAGAAGAATTCTTTACAGCAAAGTGTTTCTCGTTGAAGAAAAAAGATATGGCAAAATACTTCAAACAACAAACAAGACGGCATTATGCGCTTAATGGTTTAAACAATCCAAGTTTGAAGCAAGTGTATCTGTCTTCCATTGATGACTATCTTAGTCAGCAAACTAAGCTTTACATAAGAGATCAAGGCCAGACTATTGAATAGATTTTGATAGGACAAATACAACAGTAAATGTTCAGAATACTTGAAAAACTCTGCAAGCAAAAGGAATCTTTAAAGGTGGTAGCTTCTGTACTTCTAGCTTTAGGCTTTGTACTGCTTCTGTCTGTCGTTTTATCCACTGTGGTGGATTCTTTGTCAGCATATTCTGGAGTGGTCTTGTCATTTGCGAAAGTTGTAGGATAAAGTCGCTTAAATAATTGATTACAATAGTTTTTCGTCAACAGGACGGTCAATGTGACTCGTGGGGAGATATGATTTTCTAACAATGGGTTGATCGAAAGACTAGGCCAAAGAGTAAAGTAGCTGTTGAAATAGTGAGAGTGCCGTCTTTAGACCAAACGGTAGGACATTCCACTAGAGATGTCGATTTGGTAGACAATATGCCGTTTTGTACCTTTCTTCTAGATGCACACCTAGTTTCCAAAATCCAAATTTTAAATCAAATTTTGAGAATATTGTTGCTCCTTGAAGACGTTGAAGAAGTCCCTTTTATTTGGTAGAGGAAACTTAACATCTTGTAAGTTTTGATTAAGAGGCTTATAATCAATAATCAATCTCAGTTTTCCTCTTTCTTATTTATCACGATTGTTAACATAAAATGTTTTACATGCCCAGGGGAATTTGTTGATGAGACAACTCCTTGATTTACCAACTGATCACATTCGTCGTTAGCTTTTTGCAACATAGTGGGTGGCATTCCTACATGACTTGCCTTTGTAGGAGTCATAGTAACATTTTCCTTAAACGGTAGAGATACGAAGAACTCCGAATTTAACCATAGTGGATTTTTACACTTTTGAAGGAACTTTGTATGAGAATCAGCACATGAAGAAAACGTGATCTCTTCTTTTATTTTATCGAACTTGGGAGTTGTATTTCCTTCGATTCAGAATAATCTTGAAATTGGCGTGAAAGCTTTGAATGATGTCTTTCATTTCATTCCTCTTGGTTCTATAGAGATATCGAAATTTTTCTTTAATGCATAGTAAAAATCCCATCCCAACACCAAATCTTTTCACGGTGCTGATGAACCAAGAACTTTTGTTGTAATTTGACATCCTGGGAAGAGCTCAATAGTTATTGGCTTTGACTTGAGTTTTATCGTTAAAGAACCCGAATTAGCAACTTGAAACTCTTGCTGATGTGGCAACCAATTGGAAGTTGAGAGGATCTTTGGATTCATGATTGTCGTATGAGCTCTAGTATCTATGAACGCAATTGCATGAACCAGATCTTCTTTACATGCTAGATCCAAGATTGTTACCGGTAAATGTGGTGTTTGTATCTCATCTTGTTGTGGCATTTGAGTGATTTGGAAACAACAATCATCTTCTTCTTCATTAGATGATTCAGAAGATTCATCATAGTCTAAGTAACCACATATTGCATCCTTGTCGTCACTATCATATGATAGAACTGATTCAAGATCATGGTTGTCTATATTGATATCCGGCGAGATATTAGATATCGAGTTGATGAGATACGGCTTCGTCTTCGAAGATTTGTTGGGACAATTTTTTGCAAAATGCCCTTCTATACGACATAGAAAGAATTTAGTTGCCTTTTTGAATCATCTTTTCCTTCGGAAGAATCGTTTGCGCCTACGTTTGTAAAAATTTCTCCTAAATGACCTTCTAAACTTTTGAGACCGATCTTTTACATCACATGAGCAGTTCTCTTTGGACTTAGAACACTTGATCGATAGGTCTGGTCTACCACATACCTTGGATAGGTGTTTTGATTTATTCATAAATCTATCCAAAATTCCTTTTACTTGCAGAGTTTATCAAGTGTTCTGAACACGTATTGTTGTATTTCTCCTATCGAAATATCTTCAATAGTATGGCCTTGATCTCTTATGTAAAACTTAGTTTGCTGACTAAGATAGTCATCAATGGAAGAGAGATACACTTGCTTCAAACTTGGATTGTTTAAACCATTAAGCGCATAATACCGTCTTGTTTGTTGTTCGAAGTGTTTTGCCAGATATTTTTTCTTCAATGAGCAACACTTTGCTGTAAAAAATTCTTCTTGTAATTGTTCCTTCAAATGTGTTGGCGTACCAATGAATTTTCTGTGTATTTCTCCTAGTAGAAAAGGTATCGTTGTTTGATAAACTTGTTGTTGTCTGTATTACTAACTCCACAGGAGACGAAATTGCTTCGGAATTCATCCATGCGTGGAATTCGTCAAGTCGATCATTCCATTTTTCTAAAGGAATGTCATCAAATGTAAACACCATTACTTTGGATGCGAAAGTCTTTGGAATATCTTGGTGCGTAGGAGGTACAAATTGCATTTCTTCATCGTTTGAGAAAACTTCATCAATGTCTGGTTCTTCTTTTTGTGTAGATCATCCACCTATTGCCAATTGATTTTGAAATGATTCATCATCAGATCCAAAATCGTAGTTGCTAGAGATTGAGTTTGAAAAATGTTTTATCATAGCTATAGGTGGTGATGAAGATGCTTGAGTGTTTTGGAACTCCAGTTCTTTTTGCAAAGCATTTAAGCTTTCTCCGAGTGTATTGAACATATTTGTCATTGAAAATTCAATTATGCCAATATCTTTTCCTTTTTCCTTTTTTTGTCTTCTAATGATTCATGACTAAAAGATGAAGTAATTGTTGGTCATTTTGTTGGATTGACCATAAATTCATAATCCTTTTGCCTCCTTGGTTTTGATCGGGTGTGCTTCGAGTAAACTATTGATGTTGTGCCACACCGAGATATGAAAGCTTCATCAGAAGAGAGAAAACCAGGGACTAGAGTTCTAGGTTTATGATCATGATATCTTGAAAGGAATACAGGTTAATATACTCCTTGATACATGGGCGTTCCTGAGGACACACTTCCAAGTGGGTTGAAGTATGTTTCTTGTTGCCTTTGATTGTAAATTGAACTTTCAAGGCATCTTTGAAGGTCTTTTAGTTAATTTTTCATGTTGGTCGTTTCAGCTTCTTTGTTTTTAAATTGCGTAGTACCGACCATCATATGTTGTGCCATTGTCATCATTTCATGATGTAGATTATTAAGTCGTCTGTGAATTTCTATAATTGAATTTTGAAGGCTATTTAACCTCTTGTTATTGCCTTCAGCCAATTGATCGACTTTGTGATTAATTGTTGTAAGTAGTCGATTTTGAGCTATGGAATTTTCTGTTTTCAAATTCAAGACTCTTTCTCCTTGACTTATCTTGTAAGGGTCTGACGAGTTCATATCTTTTGAGAGAATGTTCGTGCTGTTATCGATATCATTTTTGGTGAAATCTTCTTGTTGGGGGGGGGGGGGGANTTGTTGTGGTTCCTCCTTTTTTTGTTGAATATTGGACGATAAAATCATATCCTCCTTCACTAGAGGTCCAACAGTGGGATCTCCTTCGAGATATCTCTTGTAGAGAGGATCTTTTTTTTTGCATATTCGGCAACGTTCATCATCATCAGATTCGTATATGTCCTCTTCACAAGCATCACAGTCACAGAAATCAAAGAATTTGTGCCCATTTTCATCCCTAAAAGGATATACGCTATTGACAGATTGTTCGAAATAAAGCGGCTTCAGACTTTGTTGTCTTGATGTAATCTCGTCTTTGTTAATTTGTATGGCAAATTGTGTGAATAGCTTCTGAAATGAAGATCTTGGTTTTTCGAATTTGATTTTGTTAGTGCCATCCGTGCGAGAATGGGAACTAACTTTGGAGGACTGGACAGAAGAGTGAGATACTTAATGCATCTTCTCATAACTTGTCACCCACGACTCTGGTAGTCGACCCAATAATTCTTCACGAGAAATTTGTCGAGGGATTTGAATAGTGTTGGGTGCTAGAGATGCAGATGTGACTTCAAGATATAGAGCTACATATGATGAAGGTAGAACAAGATCAAGAGTGTGATATTGAATCATGTAGACAATTTGATGATGCAAAGTAGCTCCTACACTTCGCTCTTGCATAGGTGCTCCAATGATTTGTAATTGAATCTTGAGCATGGAGATTTGAATCTTCTAGCAAAACATTAAAAGTTGGGAACAAAGTAACAAACAATGTTCCTGCATTTAATGTTGTCTAAACCGTTTTGATATAAGATTTTTTATACGTCTTTAATCTTGAGTCGATTAAAGTTATCCTTGCTATGACTGGCAAACCCTTTTGGGCATGTAAGGTTAGACCAATTCTCAAGACTCCAAAGTGAAGATGAGTGTATCCTTGGTGCCTCCACAGGCGAGGTAGATGTTCAGGGATGTTTAATGAGATGAATTGTTCCTCTTCGGTTGCTGAAACTTAGCATGAAGAGAACTTGCTGGATTGTACATACTCCATGAAACGTCTACTTGAGGATGGTTTGATGAGTTCTCGAATGCCTCAGAATAAAAAATCACTAGGCTTTTTTGCAAATTATTCATAAGGATTCATCAGAGGAAGAGTAGTTTCAGGTAGTTGATCTCCGGGAACATACTCGATTTCATAGAGTGAATTAATACTAGATGAAGAACTTTTATTTATTTTTGGGAAAGTAAAAATTGCAAAAGGAGAATCGATTGAAGAAGGATTGGAATATGGATTTGAAATAGACATTTTATGAGAGTTGTTTTCTGGGACACTCAAAACATTCAATCATAAATATTGATTCATTCAATCAAAACATAAGTTAGGCTCTGATACCATTATATATAGATAAACAACATATTGAACGTCGTATTGACTAAGTCGTAGTGAAAAGAAATGGATCAATATGATTTTCGGGTAAGGGGATCACTACAAGCACTTTACTCTTTGGCCTAGTCTTTTGATCAACCCACTGTTAGAAAATCATATCTCCCCACAAGTAATATTGACCGTCGTGTTGACGAACAACTATTGCCTATCTATGGCAACGGAGCAGGACCGCAACTTCAGAATGAAAGAAAGAAATCAAAACTTATGAAGAAGTTAGGAGGCATAGAAAACTAAGGAAACTTAGAGAGACATTTAGAGAGAAAAAACTTAGAGAGAGATTTTATTGGAAATTATGAGATGGTTTGATACAAGGGGTAGCACACATCTTTATACTAGTGCAGAAGATGGATGATGACATAGCGCTTACATCAGTGATGACATCATTGCTTACCTCACGCTTATATTAGCGATTACATCATCGCTTACATCATTATTACATCATTATTTTACATATTTATTTTACATTCTTAAACACACTTAAACACAATTTTATTTATTAAACATGATTATTTACTGAGTGCGGGTCTTCTTAATGCTCCATTTCAAACTAAATGATATTCTTATCACAACATTCGTAGTAATCATTTGGACATTTGTAATAATCTTCTGGTGAATTGGTGTTGACTTCGATATTGAACCTTCTTTCGATCTCGTCTATGTTAATTGAGTCGTCTTCTGGGAGTTGTGCATCTTGAAAGTATTCTGGAGGACAATCTTCGACTGGGTCTTCTTCTTGAATTACATTGTCTTCTTCTTTAATTGCATTTTTCTTTTTGATTACGTCTTTGTATGTTACTTTCTTTAATATCTTGGGGACGTAGCCACTTTTCTCCATAAAATATTGTAGGTCTTCATCGAGGCTCATATGATACTCTATGGGATAAAACTTCCATTCTGGGTTGAAAGGAATAGGGAATGTTTGGTTGGCACTGTTAAGTCGAAATGCGTGAGTCTGGAATTCTTCNGAATTCTTCGTAAGCTTCGTTATCTTTGACATTAAAATCTGGACGAACTCCTCTTGGATAATCTTTGT
>OVBE01008283.1:0-17373 GCA_900406425.1 Iberis pinnata
TATTATAATATTATAAAATATTTAATTTATTATTTGATTAAATTATTATAAAATATTTTATTATTATAAAATATTTAATTTATTTTTTAATTGATTTTAAAATATTTTTGCTGTAATATTTTAAAAATAATATTTAAAATATTTTAACGTAAAATTTATTGGGTTAAACCAGAACGCGATTTGTTGTCGTTTTTATAATTTAAATCGCAAATCAGTATTCTAAATCGCTTAAGGGAGGTCAAATGATGAGAACGAATAGTTGAGGGGGTCAGGTAAGAACCAATCTAAGTTCAGGTGGAAAATTAAAGAACTCCAAAGTTCAGGGGAAAAAAAATTGGATGGACAAAGTTGAGAATGTTGGGTAAAGAGCAATCTAAGTTCAGGTGGAAAATTAAGGAGCTCCAAAGTTCAATGGGAAAAAATTGGATGGACAAAGTTGAGGGGGCTAGTGAAGTCTACCAAAAAAATGATGAAAAAGCCGGAAGTATAAGAGTATTTTAGATGCTCGTTATCATGGTTGCCTCGTTAAAATATGGTTTCTGAAAATCTTGTGGGATAAAATTAGAACAAGAAAAAGAGTACAGACCATGAAAACCAAAACCACATACCAAAAGAAAGATAAGCGAACACAGGAAATGTGGAGATAATGTGACCAGTAAAGACCGAGCCAAGAGTGAAAATAAGGGTGTGTAGGCTTATATGGGATGTAGAGATTTCCACCGTTGCGCGAGCCCATGGTATCTAGATTCCACATGATAGCGAAGACTGGTAATCCAATGGTGAATGGTGCGAGTGATGAGCCGTTGTAGATAAGTATATGGTCGGTGCGGCTGTCCATGGCATCGAACATTATGTTCTCTCTATATATGGTATATAACAGCGTGGAAGCAGAGCATATGTAATGTTGAGTCGAGAGTGGAGTAGGTGCGGAGACATAGTGTGGCGAGCGTTTGGTGCTAATCTGGGGTGAGTCAGTGCTGGAAAAGTGGCGAGGTGAGAGCGGACCAAAGGGTGTACGTGTATGGGCATGCAAAGAGGTGGTGATCCCGCGTTTCATCAGGTTCCCCACAGAAAATGCAAGACTGTGCGTGACCCCAGGCTCTCATTCTTCTACACGTAGCTAACCTGTGAAGAACTGCCAACCAAGAAAGAAAAGCGTAACAGGGAACGGCTTGAGAAAACCAAGTAATAGAAGACCAGGTTTTTTTGGGTTGAGAAGAACAGATCTATTTCCAAGTAGCTGAAGCACTAAAGACGGGCTTGTATTGATCATTGCTGTGATGCCACAAGTGGATGTCCGGACCTAGAATAGTGGAAGGCAAAGGCTGAGCTATTAGCTCATGATAGATAGGTCAAAGTTTGAGCCTTCGAGTTCGTCTAATACGCCATTGCAAGGCGGTCGCCGCCTCTGCCACTGTTGCATGCCTTGGGACACCAAATTCACGAATACCAGCTTCACATATAATTGCTAACAAAGGACCAAGAGGAGACCAATTATCAAACCAAAATGATGTGCCACAACCATTACCAATTTTGGATTTCAAAAAAGACGTTGCTAAAGGCCGAAGTTTGAGTAATTTGTACTAAATCCAAGAGCCCGCAGTGGTGGATGGGATAGTTTTGTGTCCAAGTAGTCCATAGAGAGGAATTGTTGGTGGGGAAGCGCCATATCAAAGAGGGGGAGTTTACTGTGGAGGTGTCCTCAAACCGCCAAATGCCTAGAACACCCTACGATTTTAGATAACAAACGTCAGTCAAATTACCTTGGTGGATGTCGATGACAATGGGGAACCCGTCCATAAGAAGTTACTCATAAACTACTGAGAGCTCGCAAACAACTCTTAGGTAAGCGGAAAGCAGACTGCCAAAAATGGATTGTGTTGACTATCACCGACTGGATGAGTTATAAACGACATGCATAAAAGAGAACGATACGATCAATGAGGGGCTCGTAGTCCGCTCTGGTTAGCCTCTTCGTTGTTAACGGTAAGTCAAGATAGTGAATTGGTAATGATTCTTAACGCAATCCATAAGTCATGATTGTCTGAAGTAGAGGTAAGGGAAAGCTCGTCGTGAGGAAAGCCGATGACTTTTTGAGGTTCAGACAAAGTCCCGATGCGTTGCCGAATGTGTCTACAACCTGTAATATTTTGTGTATGGAATTTGTAGTGCCATCAGAGAAAACCAGAATATCATTTTCAAAACAAAGGTGAGTAAGGCCTAAATGGTGATAATGAGGATGATAACCAATTCACCCAGATATTTCAGCTTCATTCAGAATCTTCGACAACACATTATTGGCAATCACATATAGATAAGGGGAAAGTGCACAACCTTGACGAAGCCCACATGCACTTGGGCAGTATCCCGCAGGTTTGCCATTTTACGGTTATGGAGAAGGTTGCAGTGAAGAGTCAAAGGCGGATCCAATGAATAAGGAGAGGGGGTGAAGTCTAAAACATGGAGGATAGAGTTAATGAACTCCCAATTTACCGTGTCAAAAGCTTTGGAGATGTAAAGCTTGAGAGTACAGCGCGGGGAGATTGTCGATTTATGATAGTCCTTTACTATTTCGGTGGCCAGAAGTACATTCTCAAGCAATAGAAGATCTTTGATGAATGCGCTCTGGTTGGCTTCTATAAAATCGGGTAGAAGAATCTTGAGACGATTGGCAATGATTTTGGAGATGACTTTGTAGATGATGTTGCAGTACAATATGGGACGGTAGTCTTTAATGGTTTGGGGATCATCTCTTTTGGGTATCAACGAGATGAGAGTCGCATAAAATCCTCTCAGGAGAAAACCGTAAAGGAAGAATGATTGCACAGCCGTGAAAAAATCTCCTCCAATTATCGGCCACACTGCTTTGAAGAACTCTGCAGTATAGCCATCTGCTCCAGGAGCTTTGTTGGAAGGCATGGAGAGTATAGTGGCATGGATCTCATTGGGAAAGATAGGCCGAGTTAGTTTCTCACATGCATCTAAAGGAAAACGATAAGTAATAAGGCTTTCAAGATGGGATAAATCAAGCAGAGTAATGGTATCAATATGCTGGAGGAGTGTCTGGAAGTGGCAGATTGCTTCTTCTTTTATCTTTGCTAAGTTCGTTATTGTATGAATCGAGGGGAGGACAAGGCGACAAAATGGAGTTCCAACTTCAGTGCGATGAGGCAATGCAGTGGAAGATGCCCATGTTCTGCTCACCATGTCTTAGCCAAGTTATCCTAGATTTCTGCTGATATAGACGTTCCTCGGCAGCTACTAGGAAGGACCAATGCCGTGTGGCATCAACTTCTGCTTGGAGATTCGTCGAAGAAGGATCCATGAGAGCTTGTAGTTGGCAAGCACAAAGAAAATCATAGGTAAACCAAGTGCGGTTGGAGAGGTCATTATAAGAGGAGGGTTGATGTTACGAATGGTGTGCTTAAGAGACTTGAGCTTGGTATGGAACAACCTAAGAGCAACGCGGGAGTGTGAAAGAGTGGGGTGCTCCTTCCAAGCGTCGTCTATAGTCTGCATAAGTCAGGGTGATCAGTTATGAAGTTATTAAATTTAAAAGGATTGCGAGAATTAGAGAGATAAGGAGAGAGGTGGATAATGCATCGCGCATAATTGGAGACTCCATTAGCCTCAAACACCGCGTAAAAACGAGGAAAGACACTCATCCAAGCATCATTGACTAGACTTCTATCAAGTTTTTTTGCAATCGGGTCGCTAGTCCTACGGTTCGTCCAAGTAAACCGTAGTCTCACATATGACAAGTCTGCAAGATCCATACGGTTTACCAAATCTTGAAACTAGAACACTTCCAGAAGATGTTGACCTCGATGACGATTCAAATGATCTGATGTGGATAAAATTTCATTAAAGTCACCCTTGATAAGCCAAGGGATTGTAGTGGATCCATAGAGCCGACGACTTTCCAACAAGGCATTCCAAATATGAACACGATCTGCCTGAAAATTGGAGACATAAACACAAGATATCAGGACAATAGTACCATCATCTAGAGTTACAAGAACCAAAATCAATTGAGAAGTGATAAGAAGGGGGATGACAACAACACCCTCCTTCCAGCAAACCCAAACGCCCTAAACGATGAGCTGCATAATTGTGAATAGCATCCCATCTATGAAAAGTTGCCTGCAAAATATGAGAAAAATTCTAAGATTGGATTTTTGTTTCTAATAAACAACCAAATTGAGGATTAATAGCATGAAACCAATGATGAATGATAGAGTGCTTGTGAGACTGGTTAAAGTTTTGAGTATTCCAAGTGAATAGAGACATAATCATTATGTCTCCGTGAGGAGACCACAAAGATATTAATTTGCTATTTGGTGACCAATTGTATTGATCTAATATAAATTCAATATAGCTAATATAGTATTGATCTCAAGATTCTCTAATTTTATAATATAAATATATGTGAGAAAAAGTATATGTGATATATTTATTAATCTAGGAAATAAGTATATTTATTAATCTCAGGAAAATAAGTATATATAAATGAATAAATCAAAGCATTCATAATAGTTTACTAATCTATAAAAAATAAAAAATCATATCTGATATCGTAAAAGCAAAAAAATACGTTCATGAATAAGAATTCACTAACATCCACAAATATTCAAAATCATATTCATTCCAATAACGTTAGGAGATATATAAACTAAAAAGACTAAAATGTTAAATTATAAAATTAAATTCAATGAAATTCTATTCTTCTTACAATGACAAAACAACATTCATTATGAGAATTGCTAATCTAAAATTTATAAATATAATTATTTTTTTCAATTCATTAGAAACACGATATGAATATCTCTTAATATGATTAGATGAAAATAAGAAAACCAGAGAAACAATGTTTACAAATATAACTATATTAAGAAAATATATGGGATTATAGACACAAAAATACTAAATTTACCTAAAGACTATAAAATTACAAAAATTTAAAATATTAAAAATTACAAAAAGATTAATATACTAAACCATAAATTGAAGCTTAATGATACAAAATATCCATTTATTTATTACATTTATTAATAAAGTAGGAAAATGAATTTTATTTAAATGAACACATCAAAGTATTCATAATAATTTATTAACCTATAAATAATTTTTTTTAAAAAAGATTCATATTTAGTATTGAAAAATCTAAGAACTCTCTTGAATGTGGATATCTTTACTACCAAATATCATATCCATTTCAACAAGATACTTATTTTTCCTTCTTAAATTAATAAATTAATATAAAGAATAAGAGATACCATACAAAAATTACAA
The DNA here is from genome assembly GCA_900406425.1 of Iberis pinnata. Lineage (NCBI taxonomy): Eukaryota > Viridiplantae > Streptophyta > Magnoliopsida > Brassicales > Brassicaceae > Iberis > Iberis pinnata. Next base: position 5,293 of record OVBE01008283.1, read on the forward strand.
GGACAAAGACTCTTTTGAGTTCAAAATTACAAGGACATGACCTTTAAGGAGAGTAACCTTCCTCATAAAAGATATAGCTAAGCCATCTAGATATACTAGAGGCTAAATAAGAAGCTAATCTACGTTCTCTAACAAAAATTATAGCTATCGAAAAGACTAGTCTGTTTTTATGTATTACATCAAGATGAAACACCAACCACCAATATATAATAAAACATTCAAAATAGGTTCAGTCCAAGAGGCAAGAGCAGGCCAAGCTTCCAGGTTACTGATAGCTTTGACAAAGGTGGGAATCATAACTACAAACACAATGGAGTGGAGTTTGAGGTCCTTAACACTCTGCACCCCCATAATGCAACCAAAAAGTGAGCTTCAATTCTCGAGAACACCTTCATAAATGCCATTTTTGCATGCATCAATACTCTGCCTACTGAATCTCCTAAAATCCATGCACCCCCTGAACAATTTAGTTCTTTATTCCAATCCACACCGGTATTACACTCGAGCCATGTTCTCAATGCCTTGCATAATATATGCTAATATATGCCATGTTTTCATAAATGGAAGAGACATGAAAATCACCTTCGGGAACATGAGAATTAGATAATGCCCAATGCAGACGAGCTGCATGACAAGAGAATAATATGTTATTGACCGATTCATATTCAAAACCACAAGTTTGACACCTCCTATCCATCTTCATTCCCTTTTTCTCTAGATTGAGAGCCGCTAAGATAGCATTGTTCAAAACTCTCCACAAGAAAAGTTTAGTCTTGGGAATTGGTTTGATACTCTAAACCTGATTCTTTAGTTCTTTGAGAGAAAGCTTCATTAAATGTGCAGATTAATTCCTTGAAGTTTGCTTGATAAGCTAAATTATAAGTTGTTTTGATATAGTAAATTTCAGAGTTTTGTTCTACTCCACACCCATAAATCCTCTTTGCGAATCATAGTTCTTAAAATTGTGATTGTTTTTTCATTCTGAGGACATAATAGAAAACTTAATGCTTGACTGTTCCATGTTTCTCTCTTTTCATCAATTAGATCTCGTACTCTGAGATCTAAGTTAAATAAAGGCTGCTTGATAAGTGGACTTCTTCTCCCTTCAGCTCCCAACCACTGATATGTCCACACAAAAGTTGAATTACCATTTCTAATATGTTTTGCTAGTCCCTTGTGCATAATCTTTTTTCCACGGAGAATGTTTCTCCAAATGCATGAAGGTCTTATACCTATTGATGCATTAAGGAAGCTTGAAGCAGGGAAATATCTGCTCTTAAGAAATAGGATGCATAAGCTCTTTTCATAGTGTAACAATCTCCAAGCTTGTTTTTCTAACAAAGCTTGGTTGAAGCTCCCTAAGTCCCTCAGGCCTAAACCTCCTTCATCTGTAAGTAGGCATAATTTTTCCCAAGCTACCCAGTTTATATTCCTTTGAATTCCACCAGAAGTCTCTCATGAGAGTTGTTAAACTTTTGTAAGTTGATTTGGGGAGTTTGTACATAGAAATTGCGTAGACAAGCATAAACATTGCCACAACCTTGATAAGGATTTCTTTTCGTCCAAGTGATATTTTTTTTGAAAACCAGCTTGACATTCTTTCTTTTAGCTTTGATTTGATATCGTCAAGCACCTGAATATTTGAACCAGAGAGTGCTTCTGGCAAGCTCATATAAGCACTCACTCCACCTTCCTTACGAATGCCCAAATTCTCCTTTATTATGAGTTTGACTTCATATGAGATTTTGTTCCCAAATGTTATGGAAGATTTATCTTTATTAATCACCTGAACAAAGGCTTGGGAGTATTGATTGATGATCTATTGCAATTTATATCCTTGATTCTCTCTGCTTTATATATATATATGCAAACAAGTGGTGGATTTGGGGGCCAGAAGGATGGAAACTAATCATTGTGATCTCATCCCTATCTGATGTTTTATTTATAAGGGATGTCAAACCTTCTGAGCATAATACAAACAAAAAGAAGACAAGGGATCACCTTGTCGCAATCCTATTTGAGGCGCAATGAAACCATAAGCTTGATTATTAATCAACACTGCATATATTACAATCTCAACACTGAACATGATTAGTTTGATCACATGACTACTAAAAGCTAAAAGCATAGTTATTAAATAAGACCACTCTACACGGTCATACGCCTTCAACATGTCAGACTTGATGTCCATGTATTCTTCTGCAGATTGAAGGTGAGTTTTCAGGACATGAACTATCTCGTGGGATATAATTGTGTTCTTTGTAATTAGTCTCTCTGCTACGAATACTTACAGATTTTGTGAGGATAAAATAGGTAGAATAAGTTGTAGTCTTTTAACTAGCACTTTAGATACTATTTTATACATTACCGAGCAAAGGCCTATCAGCCTTAGATCCACCATCTTTGAGGGCTTGTTCACCTTGGAAATTAGGTACAAATGCGTAAAGTTCCAATCATCCGAGAAGCACCCTGTCTTGAAGAAGTTATGAATTTCTTTTGTAATGGAATTTCCAACTATCTCCTAATGTTGTTAGAAGAAAGCTCTTATTAGACCATCAGGGCCAGGGGGTACTTGCATGATTTATGGAGAAGACTGCATCCTTAATATCATGCTCTGAAAGATTTCATCCTTAGAACCTTCTCATCACTGTCCATTCCCATCTTTATCCATCAGTTTCTCCAAAAATTTTTTTGACCTGTTGGCTTTCACTACAGAGTGAAAATATTTGGAGTTTCCATCTTCATCTCTTAGCTTTCTTCTACAATCTCGAATGTATGCTATTCCTTTTTGTTTGTTATTGTTTCATGGGAACCAAGATGATATGATTATTTCTTTGACATCTAGCTTATAATGGAATCTCTATTCAAACATAACTGCCCTTTAAAGCTTTCACAATCAACAACCAATAACATAAGAACTGGTCTATGGTCCACGTAGAAAAACTTGGTTGGATGCTGAAAAGATGCTTAGCCAATATTTATTTGTGAAACTCTTATCCAATTAACACTGGATTTATAGACCACTTCTTCTTCCTCCCCAGGAAAAATCTGTGTCCATGATATGGTAACTCTGTCATTTTGCAACCTCTAATAATGTTTATAAAGACATGACACTGTGTGGATGATCTAAACTCCTCCAATCTTTTCTTCATTGTGAAGTAAATCATTGAAATATCCAATGATGCACCAAGGCTCTGCTCTACTAGTCAAATTCTCAACAATCTTTGCAATAGTAAGTTTGTATCTTTTCTTGTGGATCTCTATACGCAAAAGGCATACAAAAATATTTATCTCCAATCACAATTGAGCAGTCTATTAAGTGCCTATTAGTTATATTAATGTGTATATGCACTCTTTGTTTCCAAAAAGACTTAAATCTCCACTATGTCCAACTGGATCTACCAAAAACATGTTATCATACCCAAGGCTTACTTGAAGGCTAGCTAAAACTTCTTTTTTACTTTTTTGTTTCCATTAAAGCATTATATCACAGAACTACTTCCTTCTAAGTTCCCTAAGTCTTGGAAATGTCAAATTTTGTGCCTTCTCCAAGTCTTGAAAATTCCAACTGAGGATGCTCATTTTGTCTTGGGTAGTCCCTTCCCAAGGACTACCCCTTCTTGCTCATTTGTGTAGATTCTTGTTGGTCAATTGATATCTCTTCAATCTTCTTTTTAGCTTTAGTGCCAACAAACTGGTCAACTTCTGTGATTTCTTATATGAGAAAATCCCTTATTTTCTTTTAACTGTGTCCTCTTCATTTTGGAACATTTCTTTCCGTAGTAGCTTTTGCTTGCACTAGACCCAGATGTGCCTGTTTCAAGAATCCAACCACCGGAACCGTAGGTCTATTAAAGCAGACATTTTCCAAACGAATTTCCAAATGATGGTTGTCTTCTTTGAAAGGAACTATCGACCCAGGTTGAGCCCTGATAAGATTTCTAGCCTTTATAGCCGAGGCCATTAGTTTTTGTTTGATGTTAGAATGACTTTCTTGAGCCTCTACTTTCTCTTTCTCTCCAACATAAAACATTGGCCTGTTTTCCTTGTTTAGATTAGGAGTTATATGGGTAGCTGGTTCTAATCTCATAATGCTTTTCTAGGCCATAAGATCCTTTTCAAGTTCCTTAAGAAATTCTTTCACTCTTTCCTCCTTGATATATTTTTTTCTGGACCAGATACCACCATCAAAAATCTTCTCATCTCCGTTAAGACCTCTTATGCTATCTTGGGCCTTCCCGTAGCTGGGTGAAACCCTACTTGAGAGTCTTTTATAACACCATAAAGGGGGTCCTTGTTGTGAAAGAAAAGCCTTTGTGAGTTAGTGTTGCTGGATGATGAGTGCCCTTTATCATTTTTCATAGGGCCATGTTGAGGTTGATTCTTCCATGGACAACTGACTGTTCACGAGTTAGTCTTGATGGATGATGAGTGCCCTTTATCAATTTCCATAGGGGCATGTTGAGGCTGATTCTTCCATGGACAAACTAATTGTTCGTGAGTTAGCCGTTGGAAGGCATAACAACGCTTTTGTAAGCATTCAAAGTCACATAGTACCTTTTCCGGTTCTCTGATGGAAGTACGGGTGGGTATACTTCCCAAAACTTGAACCGAAAAAACCTAAACCGAACATGAACCAAAAATCTTAATTACCCGAATGAGTTTTATGCTAATATTTTTTTGGGTATTCGATCCAACTCGATAGCCGATCAGGTACTCGAAAAACCATAATTAATGCATTAAAAAATACACTTTCCAACTTTAACTTGTATGCGCTTTTTATGGTTTATATATGGAAATTTTTTTTCGATTCAACTTCTTTCCAAAAATCTAGTAGCAATTTTGTTTTTTGAAAATGTTTTTATGTTGTTATTTGTAAGAGATAATGGTTTGTGATGACATAAAGCCGAAATCACATTAACTTATTTTGGTATTTTTAATAATTTCAGTACTTTTATAAATTTAAGGTATCTTAATTAATTTGGAGTACATTAGAACCTATTGAGATCCAAAGAATTTCAATTCTAAATCGATTCTCATAGTATTGATCTGACCAAAACTCGAACCCGACCCAAATTTTTTGACCCAAACTTGACCCGTAAATCCGAATGCCCACCCATAGCTGGAAGATTAAAAGCTATGAATCTTCTTAATGGTTTCTCTACATCAATATTCACTTTAACCCTTACATAATCTTCTTTCTGAGCTTTAGAAGGATAAAATGCTACCTCTTCTACTATTCCCACGAACTCCCCCAAATACTTGATAGCAACAAGTGTATAGTGGTTTCCAGGAATATTTCGAATTCACACCCATACTGAGAAATTTAGATACTCTAGTAGAGGATATTCAACCCATATATCGAATATTAGAGCCCACTAGTTAAATGTATGAGCTCTTTTTAAAATAACTATTTGAAGCTCATCCTCTGTTCGAAACATGAACTAGAACCTGTCTTTACTAAGCGTGACACTTCTGACTCTTCCATAGAGTTACCATTTGCGAGGCATATCTAGTATCAGGTCTGACAAGTTCTGAGCTCCAAGGTTTAGGTTTCTACCTATAACGCTGAGATGATTTCTTTCACAAGAACTGAACTCCGGGAGGTCTAAACGTTTCTTTAGTTTCTTCCAAAGTAAGACCCGTAAACATTTGATCAACTCCTATGTCTAATTTAATAGGGAAAATAGGAAGGAAATTCTTCACTCAAAAATGTATTTTTCCGATGATCGAAAACGATCTGGAACAAATATCAAAAGTGGAAGATGATTTAGATGATAAGATTTTAGTTTCTGTTGAGTAAAATGAGAGGAAAAAATTCAGCTACGTGCTCTATTCACTTTGTTTAAAGGTTCTGAGAGAGAAAGAAAGTTTTAAGAAAAAGTTATCTAGCCATTTATTCATTCCAATAAGATATAAAAAATATATAAATGAAAGATAAAAAATTTTGAATAAATTAATTTCAAAAATCTTAACAATAAAATAATAAAATTAGCTTCTTATAATGATTTCACATCGTTCGTTACAAAAATTTATAATATACAATATACAAATTTAGTTTCTTATTGATTTGGTGAGTTTATAGCCTAACTTATTAGATATGAGAAAAATATTTTCCAAATTGCAAGTAAAACATGTATATTTTCCGCTAGATTTTGAATTTTTCCCCGTGTAAGTGATCTAGTACAAATTTCATGTAAACAAAGCTCCAATACCTAAACATTAAAAACCTAATTTTTTAAATAATATATGTATATAAGATATATATATATACATATATATATATATATAAGTAAATTTTGAATTAATAAATATAATTATAATTGCAATGACTTCATGTTCATTACGAAGTTGAAGACTGTCCAAGGAAAATGGTAGGAGACGTACCAAACAACATGACAATTATGATATTTCATCCCAAACAATCGCTTTTCGACTACCAACACAATTTCTAAGATTGGAAACATACCAATTAGGAAATTTAACGCTATGAATTATCCATTTAAAGAACTCTTACTTTGCGATGCGTCCAACCAAAATATAGGGATTAAGTACTTTTCATTTACCATAACATGAAGCACCTTTTAACAAAAAAGTATGGCAGGTCTAGTCTAGACTTTAAATTGTATTTTTCTTTCTTTAAATATTTAGAATGGTGTTCATGATGTTGTCAAAAAGTTTTCTTCTCAATGTGTATAACATCAAGATCTCTATGAGGATGTTTAGAGCTGAAGTCTAGAATAGAGAAAAACAAGAAATATCTATTTATGCATAAGGATGGTGGGCAGATTGTATGTCATCACAATCAATGACCACAAATTTCTTCACATGTTTTTCGAAAGGGTTAAAACTATCAGTGCATAAACCAAGATAAACATTCATTTTCTCATACAAAAATCTAGGATACACCATCTGAATATGCTTTCATGCTTATGCATCTGAAATATGAGCTATTTTTGCATCGATTGTATGTTCTACATACCATCTCATAGAATTAGTTGCATGCTCAGATTGATATATTCTCTTCAACTTCTCTATCAATGGTAAATATCACATTCTCTTGAATGGTACATACACCTTTCCATTCATTTCCTGAAACTATGGTTTTTTTTACAAAATTGATATCTCAACCGAACTGCATCCTTTCTCCAATATATCATACAATTATCGACGAAAATAAACATCAATGATTTGATATGATAAACCAAGACCAAATGCTAATTTTTGTATCTTATAATAAAATATCCGTGCAAGATTATCTTATGGTAATATTCTTATAACAAAATATGTTGTATCAGTATAGTCCTCACTCAAATTGTAATCAATTTTTATATTCATTAATTTAGAAGACGTAAATAAAGGTGAATGACCATCTCTATTACCTTCGTATTTTCTTGCTTCTAACATATCAAAGAACTTCCCCGATTTTATACTTGGTTCTTCTGTTTTATGTCTACCATCAAAAATTGAACATTTTTCACGATGTTGTATCTTGGTGATTTATATCCACCAGTGAACGAAAGTAGTATGAAAAAGTGAAAGTGTAATCAAAAGAGCTTTAGAGAACAAGATAAAAGATTCAATATTTCATTCTTAGCAAAAGTTAACGATTACATAGAGCTTATTACAACTTTTATATGAAATGAAAAGCAAAGAAACGATGTGACAGGTGTGCCCTAATGACAGTCGACGACGCTGGATCCGAGGACTGCAAAACGGTTTTGTTGTCGTGAGGTGTGAGCTGGCGAATCACACCTTCTACTCTGTTTTTGACCGTTGTGCTCTGCAACAGAGGGAAGCTTCGTAGGCACTTTCTCAGAAACAGAAGTGGGCTTCGGCGTGTGTTGGGCTTCGTTTTGTAAGTTTAATGGCCCAACATTTGAACCCTCTTTCTGAGCTAGAGTGTTTTGTCTGATACACCCCCTCAAACTTGGTTCAGGTGGATTCATTACACCAAGTTTGGATCGTAAATTGAAGAATGGTTCTTGAGGTAATGACTTTGTAAAGACATATGCGATTTGTAACTGAGCTGGAATATGTTTCACTATGAGCTTCTTCAGTGCAACCTGTCCTCGGACATAATGATAATCAATATCAAAGTGTTTAGAACGAGAATGGAATACCGGATTAGTTGTGAGATACACTACTGAAAGATTATCAAAGTACAAGAGTGGAGTGTATGGTTGTGTTTGTCCAATTTTCTTCAACATGTTGGTGAACTAGGTAAGCTCTGAAGCTGCAAGAGACAGAGTCCTATATTCTGCCTCTGTAGAGGATTTAGAAACTGTAGGGTGTCTCTTAGCTGACCAGGAAATAACATTTGAACCCAGAAATGTGCAATACCCTCCTGTGGATCGTCTTGTAAGTTTACATCCTGCCCAATCTGAATCATTATAACATCTTAGTACTGAGTCTGAATCTGAGCTTAGATTTATTCCCATTTGAACTGTTCCTTTGACATATCTTAGAATCCTCTTTAATAGATTGAAATCGGCCACAGTAGGTGAATGCATCTTTTGACACACATAACTGACAGCAAATTGTATGTCTGGTCTTGTCAGTGTTAAGTATTGTAGTTTGCCTGCTAATCTTCTAAAATGTGTTGGATCAGAAAACAATGTTGTGATACCTTGAACTTTGTCTAGTTGCAGTGGCAATGGGGTTGGAGCAGGAGCACAATCAACCATGCCAGAGGATATAAGTAAGTCTGCTGCATACTTTGTTTGGTTCAAGAATAGACCATATTGATGAAAGTGTGCTTGAACTCCCAAGAAATAGTGCAAGACTCCCATATCTTTCATACTGAATTGCCTATTTAGATCAAGAAGCAGCAGCTGAGTCACTTCTGGATTGTTACCAGTAATTATCATGTCATCCACATATTAAAGGAGAAAGATGACATCTGAATTGTGTTGATATATGAAGAGTGAAGGGTCAAAGATACTGCATATGAAGCCAAATGACAGAAGAAAGTTACTGAACTTGTCAAACCAAGCTCTAGGAGCTTGCTTTAGTCCATAAATTGCCTTTTTCAATTTGCATACATAATCTGGTTTTGTCAGATCTTCAAAGCCTTGAGGCTACTTCATGTATAATGCTTCATTTAATTCACCATGTAAAAATGCATTTTTAACATCCAATTGCTTAATTTCCCAGCCCTTTATAACTGCAAAATGTAGAATCATCCTTATTGTAGCTGTTCTTACTACTGGGGAATATGTCTCAATATAATCTGTTCCTTCTTCTTGCTCATATCCTTTAACTACCAATCTGGCTTTAAGCTTGTTCAAACTACCATCTGAGTTTAACTTTATTTTGAAAATCCATCTGCATCCCAATACTTTATCTGCACTTTCAGCTGGAATCAGTTCCCATGAATCTGTCTCATACATTGTGCTTATTTCTTCACTCATAGCTTCCATCCACCCTCTGTGATTGAGAGCTTGTTTTACTGTTTTAGGTTCTTGGTAATCTGTTGTAACATTAAGTACAACATACTTTGGATATGGTTTGTAAATACCTGCCTTTCCTCGAGTAACCATTGGATGAGAAGCAACAGATAGATGAGTATCTATGTCACTAAGGTTTTGTTGAATTGGGCTTGACTCACCCTGCACACTTGATTCTGATGATTCAGTTTGTTCTGCTTCATAAGCATTATGAGGAGTTGCTGTATTTTCTGGTTCTGCATCACTTTCTGTTATGTACTCAGTTACTGGATTAACTGTATTTACAGGAACAGGCTGTTGAACCCTCTGTCCTGAATCAGCTAAGTCCAGATCCAAATCTTTTGCTGGAGGAGGTTCAAGATTCAAACTCTGTCTGTCCTGTAACAAACACTAATAAGAATACAATTGTGTAGATATGTCTTTATGAAAACTTTTAAAGATATCTCTGTATGGGAATTGAGATTCATTGAATAAGACATGTCAGCTGATATATACTCTTCCTGTAGGAGGATAAAGGCATCTGTATCCTTTATACCTTTCATTGTATCCCAAGAATACACAAGGTAACGACTTGGGATCCAATTTGTTCTGCATATATGGCTTGAGCATAGGAAAACACTTACAGCCAAATACCCTTAGAGATGTGTAAACTGGTGCTGTTCCATTGAGAATTTCAAATGGACTTTTCTTATCAGGCAGAGCAGTAGAAGGCAACAAGTTTCCCAGAAAATTTGAAGTGAAAAATGCTTCTACCCAAAGTTTTTGTGGGACATGACTCTGAAACATCATTGACAACCCCAATTCTGTCAAGTATCTATGTCTTCTCTCAGCAAGACCATTTTGCTGTGGTGTGAGTGGACAAGAAACCAGTTGTTTGATGCCACATTTGTTGAGATGTTGAATGAACATGGAGCTTGTAAATTCATCCCCTCCATCACATTGAAGCATTTTAATTTTGTGTTGATATTGATTCTCAACCATCATCTGAAAGATTTTAAAAACTTGAAAACAGTATGATTTGTTCTTTAAGGGATAAAACCATGAGAATCTTGAGTAGTTATCTATGAAAATAACATAATATTTGAACCCTTGAGTAGACACAACTGGTGATGGTCCCCATAAGTCACTATGGATTCTTTCTAAAGGTCTTGATGCAACAAAATCAGAATTAGAAAAGGGAAGTCTACTAATCTTGCCTAACTGACATGCATCACATAATTGTGTACCACTCATCTTATTCATTACAATAGCTTTATTATGAGATAAATGTTGGAGAATTTCCTTGTGAGGATGGCCCAACCTCTGGTGCCATATCTCATCACTTGAAGCTTGCTGCCTTGAAGAATAGTAAGCTTTGAAACACATATTCTCCAACATGTACAGATCCTCATGCCTTTGCCCTTGAGTGATCAGATTGTTGGTCTCCTTGTCCTTAACACACACATAATCAGAGTCGAATATGAAATAACATGGATAATCTCTGGTTAATTTTGAAACAGACAGTAGAGACTTAGTGATAGATGGGCACACAAGCACATCATTAAGAGGTAGAATACCTTTTGGGGGTTTGAAGAACAACAGATCCAATGTGAGTAATAGGCAAATACTCACCATTACCTACTACAACTGAGTCACTGCCTGAATAAGATTTTGAGCTCTGCAGATGAGCTGGAGAGTTGGTAATATGAGTAGTAGCACCAGTGTCTGGATACCACTCTTGGCCTGATTGTGCATTCTGTTCTGACAACCTCATTGTTGCTAGTGCTTTGTGCACATCTTCATTCTGAAAGTCCTGATCATACCTACTGTAGCATTTGAATGCTGAATGACTGTATTTCCCACATATTTGGCAGGTATTTAAATTATATGTGAAATTTCAGATAATTTTTATGGTATTCTGACAAATTTTTAAACGTTATAAAAAAGAATATATAACAGTGTAGTCGGAATTAAAGTCCATAACCAGAAAAAAGAAGTTTAACGAGTGCCAACCTAGATTAGTGGTGATGAAGATAGAATATCAAAATTTAATAGGGTTTAGCCAAACTCCCAAGTGGGTTCTCCCTTGCTTATTAGTTATAATACCATTCCACAACAGTGATATTATAATAACATTTAAAGATTGGTCTTATTTGGCCGCAAATATAACAGTGAGATGCAACAATGGTCTCGTTAATCAATTTTTTAAGAAACGAAAAATGACGTAATTGTTTTTAATTTAATCGTTAACCTACATATATAATTGCATGCTATTGAACATCGGTTACGATATCACTAATTTGCGTAATTAGTGAAATCAGTTAATCATGCATGTCCACAGGAACCACATCATTTTCACTAACCTACAGCTTTTATTTTCTTTAAACTGCGATGTGATATCACACCTACTCGGTATGGTGATTTCTGGACATAACGAGAATCAGAAATAGAATTTTCTTTAGCCAACATAATTAAGTTTGGTTGGGATAGTGAGATTGTGACACAAAAGCAATATCCTTTTTTTTACTTCGCTTTCAGCTTCGCACTTTTGAAATTATTTGTTCGTTTGCTTTTTTAATACAGTCGTAATTAATAAATTTTAGTAAAACAAATTCATTCTCATTAATTTGGTAAAGTGTACAACTGATGTATA
>OVBE01008284.1:0-17372 GCA_900406425.1 Iberis pinnata
GTCATCGATGAATTTTCTAAAATTTAGGTGCTTAGATAGATTTTTAACTTGAAAAGATATGTTTTTGTTTTTAGGTTGTATTTTTAATATTATCCTAATTAAAATGGTTGTATTATGATTTTGGAAAATTTTATGATTACATTATAAGATTTTAGATAGGATTTAGTAAATATTTAACAGGTTTTTGAATATTAAATAATTATATAAAGCAATTATGATTATATTAGAATTTTTACAATCAATTTTATAGGTTATACAACAACTAATGTTAATAAATATTTATTTTTATTATCTCTTATGTACTTATATGAAATTATAATTACATATTCAATGAAATTAGATGGTTTTATAATAAATTATAACTATATTAGTTAATTAAATTATAATATTTATATGTTTGGACGAATTAATTGATTTTGTAAGTTTTATTTTGATTTTGATGGTATTATTTGATTTTCAAATCTTTCACAACTTTTATTTTATTTTAAAAGTTATTTTTTAGGATTTTAATGAAATTATGTTATTTATATTGATTTTATATCATTTTAATAAATTATTTGATATTTAATTAAATTTTTTGATTTTAATTTTTTCCATCAATTATTTGATTTTAATTAATAATGATTATTATAAGTTTTTGTATCATGCTTATGTGGCTTTCTTTAAGCTTATGATGCTGCTTTTTAGATATGATATATAATAGACATTTGCTAGCACATTCTTTTCTCCGTTCTTACTTATGAAGAGAATATAGCCCTTTCTTTTTATGTCTATGCGGATATCATTTTTAAATCGATTTCCAGTCATGTGGTTACTAGCTTTATTTTCTAAGTACCATATGTTCTCCTCCTTTGTATGTACTTCAAATTGGCTAAGCTTCACCTTTTCTTCGTTAAGGTATATTATCTCATGCATCATCAAGTCATCAACTTATTGAGTATCATCTTTAGTTTCTTATATTTCTTGGAGTTTGAGAAATCTATATGGAAAATTAGCAGCATAGTGGCCGTATTTTTCACATCGAAAACATTCTACTTGTGATAGATCTCTTACTCCGTTGTTTCTTCCACGACCTCTTCCTCTTAATCGGGTTCCACAACCTCTGCCTCGTATGGAATTGTAAGTCGGTTGACGAGATCGTGGTATCGGCAAACATGAGTTTCCCTTGATCTTCTTGATGTTTTTCTTCTTTACAAATTCTCTCTTCATATGCTTTTAATCTTCCTATAATATCTTCAAAGATTGTGGTGTTAAGGTCAAGAACCTGTTCAAGAGAGGCAACGATTTGAATGTATCTGCTTCTTGGTAGGCCATTGAGAAACTTCTTCACCAGTTTAGATTCCTAAATCACTTGTCCTAGAAAATCCAACTTGGATGCTAGTTCCGATAATATTCAAGCAAAGCTATCGATGGTGTCTGCGTCTTTCATCTTGATTCTTTCAAAATCATATATTCGGGTTTGAAGTCTTGTTTCTTTGACACGATCTGCATGTAGGTGTCAGACTTTGATTTCTTCCCATATTCCTTTTGGAGAATCTTCTTCGCCTACTTGCAAAATAAGAGCCTACAGAATAGATTGAAACAACAATCCTATAATGACATCGTTCTTATTGGATTCAGTTGAACTAGGTTCAATTGTTTCCCACACCATAAGCATTCGCAATACAACCTTCATCCTCATGGTTCATATAGTATAATTTGTTAATGTCATCAAACATTTAATGGATGAATATCCAACATCCCCCACACGAGTATGTGTGTTACTCACGTCACCCATGCTTTGTTATGTGAATTATCTTTGGTTGATGAGTCTTCATCTTAAGGGTCTGATACCAATTATTATTTGTTAGGATCGATTGTCCCTCATATATAAAGAATAACTCTCTTTATTAGCTTTAGGAACATAACTCAAAACCTAAAACTCTCTAATATCTCAAGACTTGATGATAGAGTTAGGGTTTAATCCTAAAACTACATTGTAGAGAACAGATATCTAAAGCATAGATAGAGTCGAATTCCATAGAGAGTATTAATTTTTAAATCAAATTAAGCTAAGACAGATAAAATTAGTTGTTTGTAACTAATTTTAAGCAGATAACGATAATTAAAACGAAGTGCATCAACAAACTATAGACGTCATGCAATAGGAAATTTCACAGGTAGTCAAGTTTAAAAGATTCAGATTATCATGCAAGAATTTTCTTTGAAAATTATTCTTGACTCAGAATTCAACTACAAATTAATCTCCTCCCGGAGTATTAAATCCATATGTTCAAATTAATAAAGACAACCTCCGTTGTATTACAATAATTCAAAAAATACTTCCTAAAGCAAAGACATTTATTCATCTACACTATATCAGACCTCAAAAAAAAAAATCTCTTTGCGCTTATCAATCTACTATCAATGATGTAGTTATCTACTCTAATTAATGCATTTATATTAAGTCTAAACTGAGAACCTAACAATATCTATCCATTTATGATAACCCTAATAATCAAATTTGGTTTCCTTGAGAGACCCTAAAACCTAACTATGAAACTACTCAAACATCATAAAATAAATAGAAATCATAATCATAAAAGAAAGCATAATAAAGAATAATAAATAACTATATATATTAATATAAACCAAAGTTTTAAAATCTTCTCCAAATACAGTGGTTTAGTTTCGTCTCTTCGTAAAAAGCATAGAGAAAATAAAATAACCACAAGGCTTTTATAATACGAAAAAGGAAAAAGTAAAAGTAATAGAAAAGATAGCCTTGAGGACCACATGTACAAAATTAAAAAATCTCTTAAGTCTTCTCGGGCGTAGAGAACGATCGTTTTAGTTGGTCGTAGAATTCCAGGAGCAAATGCCCGATCATTGTCATGGAGAACGACCGTTCTTCTTGTTCGTAGCCTTTATGCTTGATGAAAACGATCATTCTATAAATAACAACCGTTATGTTTTCTGGACATGGCCATTTTGCATCTAATTTTCTTGTAATCCATAATTTTCCTGTCAAATGACTCGATCACCTAGAAACCTGTAAAAGAAACCAATATGCAAGGAAAACGCTTGATAGCAAGCATAAATCCCCACTATAAAACATTAAAATCGAGTAATACCAACTCCTAGACTTAGATCTTTACTTGTCCCCAAGTACATAAAGATCAAATCCAAAAAAGTGGTTTGAAATGGACCACAAATGAACTCGCAAATCATAGAAACTGTGGTAACCGAAATTTTTACTGTCGATTTTTATTAGTTACGGAAAATCAGAGATAACTCTAACTTTCCATAGTTCCCGAATTTTTGTGTGTCAAACGATTTTAAGATCAGCTGACTATAAACAATATTAAAAGTATGAGAATTTAAGAATACGAAAGTGAATAAAGATTTTTTTTATTACGAATCGTATAAGCGTCTTACAATCAGATGATAGTCTCGGCCGCAAGAACTATCGGTGAGTATATCCTAGATCTAACAACAAAGAGTGATAACCTAATAGATTTGTAGCACTCTAAGAACTGAAAAGAACGTAAAACCCCTACGTATTTTGGTGCAGAGAGTTCAATGTCCCTAGCTCTTCCTCCTCTCGTCTCTTATATAGATTCTGTAACTTGTCCATTTTAATTTTCGTCCTCCGATTCTTCTACGGAAATCTTCCTTTTCTGAATTTTTTCCATTTCTCTATGGCTTAAGGAACAAGCTGTGATCCTTATCGTATTTGGGCCAAATTACCACCAAGAACCGTAAGTGGGCCGTTTATCGTGTTTTAGACCTCATCGGGCCGTTATGCAGTCTAAGAGATTTTACAATTTCTATCGGAGACTCGGTCTTTCATACGGTGATACGATATGTTCTTCGCGACATGTTAGATGTTACCGTCTACACGATTATTTTGGAATTTATATGAAAAGAATAAGTTTCACGGTTTTGGTCACATAATTCCAACGGAACCTCGAAACGATATGGAACAAGAGATGAGAGGTTCAAGACGGAGCCAGTTCGCTAGCTGGTGAGCTGAACACGTGACGTTCAGGTCGCCAACTGGAAAGCTGAGCTTGTGAGATCCATCTCGCCAGTTGGTGAGCTGGACCTGTTAGATTCAGCTTACCCGTTGGCAAGTTGAATGCATGACATTCAGATAGCCAATTGGCGAGCTGAAATATTGTAATCCAGCTCACCAGTTGGCGTGCTCAAGTTGTGAAGTTTAGCTCGCCAACCGGCGAGCTGATTGTGCGTTCAATGTACATGTTCTCGTTCATCTTGTAAAAAATGTTTGGAGCTTGAAACATTTATCGAAAAGTCTTGACTTAATCGTCGTTGTTCTGAAACGTATCTGTCGTAGTCTTGAGTTTTTTTGTGAATGTTGGCCGTAAGCGAACTATCTTGCCTCGTTAAAACCTTAGTGACAGAAAAACCCGATGGGAAAAAACCTTCTTGACTAAGGACAAAAGAGTACAGAGATGGTTTCCTAGTTGTTCGAAGACTGTTGTACGTGTTTTCCGAAATGTATTTCCATAAAAATTGTGAATTTAGTTAGGATGTTCCGTTGATTGGGATCACTCGTACTTCTTGCTCGTTGATTCTGCGTGTACGGTTTTTGACCCGAAAAAAAACCCCAAGTTTAATCCCAAGTTTTAACTAGCTCTATGAATTCAATGAAGTTTAAATATATGCATTCTTGCTTATGAGGTATCAATCAACACACTAAAATACCTTTCTTTTAGGGTTCCCATACCGTTTGGAGTATCGAGCAACTTCTGATCCCGTTCCTTCTCCTTTTCTCACTTCTTAACTCTTTTCTTTTAAGCTTTTATCATATTTTTTATTTCTAAGCTTTGCTTTCGATCTGCTTTTCTTTCTCACGATCTTTCTTTCTTTTTAGAAAGAGTTTTTATGAGATGAGAAAACGGGTTTCGAGACCCGCTCTCAATCCCTCTTTTACCTTTTGAAGGGTTTGAGAAGGGGATCAAAATCATACTGAAAGAACTCACGGTTTTACAGAGGTCTGGTCAAAAAAGTACCTAGCTCAAAGTATGCCAACACCATAAGTACGAGAATTTAAGATCAGGTTAGTCATAACAATGTTAGAGCTAACATCAAATCATTAATAATCCAGAAGATAAGAAATTTTACAAGCCTTTTAATCAACTAATGGGGTTCCAATTCAAACACATTAGTTAATCTAAGTAAGAAGTCAATAGAAAATGAGTTTAAACTCACACTAGGTTAGTAGTCATCATAGATTCTGGTCATAATTCCTTTGACTTGACTAGAATCACCTAATAGCAAAACGAAATTTTTTGAAAAATTTCATAAATCTGACAAAACATCCAATATAATGTTAGATAATGTGTTACTACATAGGCTCTCCCCTAAACTTACTTCACACTATCCCGGTGCGAAAGTAAATCAGAAAGAAGAAAAACACAAATCTATAATAAGAAAAAAGTAGAAAATGAAAATAACATTAGTTTAAACATAAACTAAACAAGGTGCACTTTCTGTTAGATGTCTGTCCCGAACCTCCAGCTCTCTCTGTCATCTCTGCGAACTCCATGTCATCATCATTGTGTCTATTGGGAGATATGAAACAAGTTGGGCGCCTGATCTTCGCTAAAACACTCCACATCATCTGCATCATGGAATGTGTCTTTTCTTGAGCATCAGTTATCTAGCAGACCGTCTCCTCCATGGTGAAGTCAGGGCATCGAGGTGGGAGGTCATACATTCTTGACCTGCCACGTTGTCAAAGACAAAGATGTTGAGATTATAGAACCTTTTGGTATTCAAGAGATACTTCTCATTTATTCAGCTTTGTTTTTGGGTTAAGTGTAAAGAGGTGGACTGGAATCCCAACATGATCAAGGACTAGAGTAACTAAACTACCCATTAATTCCATCAGAGTAGGGCGAGACAGGACCATAAATTTCCTCCCCCCTAGAATCTGAGCAAAGATCCAACCAATATTAGCCTTGTGAGAAGACTTGTCTGCATCCGTGGAGTAAATTTCTTTGGAGAACTGGCTTATTGTATATTATATCAGCTCCAATTCCTAAGTATGAACTGCTCCAGACTCCTCTTTACCATAGAAAAGGTTCTAGGGATCTTGGTGAAAATTCTAATAGCCAGGTTGCGAATGCAAGTCAGCTTCACATACTTGGGACCATGTTCCCCTGTGTAAGCAAGTCCCAAAGATCATGGTATGAGTGGAACATAGGGAGGCAAAGCTAGTGGCCTTCCTTTCTGAAACCAAACAAACCTCCAAATTCTGGTAGAGAGATCTTGTAAAGCTTACCCAAACAGAAGAACTGAGAGATGTCTCCGCGAGTCTGGGATGTCTAGGGTCCACACTGACAAGTCTGACAGAAGTGAGGAACGGACGAGCAAGATCGTCATAAAGTGGGTGAGGTTGGAACCGGAAACTGTAAAGACCCAACCTATCAAATATTCTAGTCACATAATCAGCTACACCAAGTGTCTCCAGGATAGACTCAAACCAGTATCAAACGCAACCCATTTATCAGTTAGCTTTTGCTTCTTCCATGATTTGTGTGCCCAGAGATCAGTCGCAGTAAAGCTTAACTGGTTGTTCTGAACACGAGAACCAGAAAGTCGGGTCCATGGTTTCTGCAAGAGAGCTGGATTAATAGCCAATTCACTACTAGAAACCAGACCGTTTGCCTTTTTGGCGGTTGCGAGTTGTCTCTTTGGTGGAGGAGCTTTGGAATTCGACCTTGTAGTGGTTGATTTCTTAGGAGCTCGTGACCGTCTCTCGCGGTTAAGATTGTTTCCTTTAGCTGCCATGTTTGCAAAAGAAAAGACACTTACGAGAGCTTTTAGTGTGCATTCAATTTAAAACACAACAAGTATTGTTTTTACAGTGATTGAGAAATGCTAATTTAACTTAAAAATTAACAAGAATCACTTGTAAGTGAAACCATGGTTATCACATTGATCAATAAAATACTAATCAATCAATTAGCAAGAATCAAGAAATATGTCATGAGATAAACCAACTTAACATAGGTCTAATGACAATCGTCCAAATAAAAACATCAAAGAAATTGGTTAATGGTGAGCAATAATCAAACTAAACTAAGTGAGATTAGTTAGAATCAAGAGAATAACCATAAATTAACCAAAAGTTGCAAATGAAATGAGAAAGAATCGTCTTCAACGACCAAAAAACTGCATAATCAATCACATTGTGCCAATTCTAGATAAATAACACTCCACATAGCGTCATCAAACACATAGAACTCGAAATTCATCATAAAGTGAGACCCTGAACCCAAAAATCAAGTACACAACCAAAATCACACCACAAATCAACATACAATCATCACTCAATAAGCCAAAATCGAAACCTAAAGCAAGCATTCAAACCCTAAACTCAAATTTTCACATGCCCAAAACCTTACATAAATTTCAGAACAAAAGGTTAAGAAATAAACCCATACCTTAGTATATGAACAAAAAAGTAATGAAAAGGGGTAGAGCTTGAAAATCCGAATAAGATACAGCCACAATTGCTCAAAACGAATGAGAATCGAAGGAGTTACAAAAATGAGGATTTTGAAAATTTGAGAGAAGGAAGATGAAGAATAATGATAGTGGGAATAGAGGGTTTCAAAATTAGGGTGGCAAGGTGATATCACTCAAACCTGAATACACGTAGAACTTTTCTATCGCCTAGCGTTTTATTCTATTGATTTACGTTCGCTTTTTAATCATTCATTTTACTTTTAAATCGTTTTAAAAACATTCTCTCTTTTATCTTATCTTAGCTAGAATCAAATTTTAAATTGAGAGTTGTACTGTCTGGTCTTTATAGGTTGGACCATTTACTGTACTACAAGGATCTATTCTCTGCAGTATAGATTTAAGATTTAAAACCTGAGCCTATCAATTTTTTGGCGCCGTTTCCGGGGACCAATACATTGCCTTTTAAGTTTTTCTTAGAGTCTAGTCTAAGATTTTATTTTCAGTACTAACTTCGTTCTTTTTGCTTGTTTTTGTTTTGAAGGTGCATGACCAGGAGATCTGACAAAATCACTTAAACTGCTTATTATCTCAAACGAAAAACTTACACGATCAGAACGCTCGAACCGAAAGTCTATAAGAAGCGCTAGTTCATCCATACCAATGGCTGATAACATAATTCAGAATCCGATCATTCCTTTAGGCCAGAATACCCAAATCGCTCCAGACTTGGAGCAGATAGGACAGTTGGGGCGAAACCAACTAGGAGGTAATCAAGTACCGCCTTTGAACCTCGAAGGAGATGCAAACCAAAGAGCTGAAGACGCCAATCTAGGCGATGGAAATGGAGAACAAGCTCCACCAGAACCAAACTGAAATCGCCCTCCTCCCCAACACATGGTACTTTTTGGCGATTTCAACAACCCTGAGGCCTTCCTAGTCAATAGGGAACGCCCTTCACGCCCCCACAACCTCAGAGACAGGACTACCAATTCTCGTCTCAGCTGATCCAGTTGCTACGACAAAACGAGTTTCATGGCTTGTCAACCGAGCATCCTATGGATCATATTGACAGTTTTGAAGACATATGCAGCACTACTCAGCTGAATGGAGTCTCTAAAGACTGTGTACATTGTGAGCTCTTCAACCATTCTTTAGCTGATAAAGCTCTAAGGTGGCTAAAGTCATTACCAGCTAACTCGATAGAAACTT
This sequence comes from Iberis pinnata, assembly GCA_900406425.1. Lineage (NCBI taxonomy): Eukaryota > Viridiplantae > Streptophyta > Magnoliopsida > Brassicales > Brassicaceae > Iberis > Iberis pinnata. The sequence goes on from OVBE01008284.1 coordinate 8,692, forward strand.
GGGATGAATGCAAAGCCAAGTTTCTGAACCATTTCTACACCTCCACCAGAACCAACAACTTGAGAAGCAAGACCTCTCAATTCCAGCAAGAACCGGTGGAATCATTCTATGAAGCATGGGACATGTCCAAGGAGTACCTGCAAGATTGTTCACATCACGGTTTTTCTGAAATAAACCTCTTCAACACTTTCTATAGAGGTATTGATCAGAAATACCAACTCTCTCTGGTTACAGCTAGTAATGGTGACTTCATGACTAAAACCCCGAACGAAGCTTACAAGCTCATCGACAATCTTGATGCCGATATTAGCAACCATTGTCCTGATTTTGATCGAAGGGTCCGATCATCTGGTTTAGAATCTACTGGACTAGCAAAGGTGAATGTGCTTCTCACTCAGTTTCTTAAGAAACAAAATGAGAATCATGTTAGTTTTGCTGAAGACGTTGAGAAACTTGAAGCTGACTGCTTTGTAGTCAATGAATCAGAGAACATCGAAGAGGTTAGCTATATAAATAGCAAGGGACAAAGAATGTACAACCAAGGATACATTCCATGTTACAACAAGGGTAATATGTCATGGAGAAGTACCAATGTCGTGATCCCTCATGATCAGACTTACCCTCCTCAGCATAACTTTGCACAGAAATCTGGACATACATTTGTTCAGAAAACGGGTTTTCAAACCATCAACAGGTTTTCTAGCAGACGGTCCAACCTCAAGCTCAGCAGGAGAATAAGATGGAGGTAATGTTGAAACAGATCTTAGAAAGTCAGCAGCAGTCTGAAAAGAACTTGAATACAACGATTTGAACAATAAGTTTGAATCATTGTCTACTAATGTAAAGAAGTTAGATGTACAAGTTTCTCAAACTTCTCAAGCGATGAAAAGACAAGCTGGTATGCTACCAGGGAAAGTTGAAGATAATCCCAAGAGATATATCAAGGCATTGAATTCGAGTTCTGATGGAAAGGGTGAAAAGTCTGCTGAATTTGCAGATTTTTGAAATGGGAAAAATGATACAGAGGTCTCGATCGATCCAAGGAGGGATAGTTTGATTGATGTTGGATTTAGAGTAGGAAACAAGCTTTTAGTTATGTGGTGGTGAACAGTTCTTTCGTAATGGTTGTTTAGGTTCGGTGTCTTTCAAGTTTTGATATCTATGCTTAACGTTGCTGGGATTTTGAGAGTTCATGTGTGGTTTCAAAACCTTTTCTCCAGATTGGTCTTGCTTCACTTGAGGACAAGCAAAGACCTAAGTCTGGCGGAATTGATATCACTCGATTTTGATGCCTTTTAGTGAGTATTTATACTTGCTATTTGTCATGATTTGAGTATTTTTTATGTGTTTTTGGTATTTTTTCATGATTCCATGTATTTTGGACGTTCTGGAGAAAAAGATGGTTTTATGCACAAAGTGGATACAATTTGATGAATGCAGAATCAGAGTTCAGCAGAAGAGTCGGAAGTTGATCGACATTTGTAGATGTTTCTATGAATGGAATGGACTTAGATTTTAACTCAAACTGGCCACGTGAGTTAGCTTTCATATGAAAGTGATTTTAGGTCAATCCATTGAGGCAATAAGAAGTTATGACAATTTTACTGAAGACTGGTCAAGCTGTTTCTCGCAGAAGATGCATGTGCAGCACGTGATTGAAGAGATCGATCGATCTACACATGGATCGATTGATCCTTAAGACTGCCGAATCTCCGTAAGTTTGGATCAATCGATCCACACTTGGATCAATCGATCCGAATGCTCGAGGATTAATGAAGTTTGCCAAAAAGACGTTTCCGTCCTCAAGACTTATCATAGGTTTTTAGGTTTATGTTTCATTCTCTTTTGAATTCTATATAAGTCAGAAGCTTAGGTTTATTTTTAACAATAAATTAAGCACCAAACACCAAATAACAAAAAACACTACAAAACGTAACACATATTTATTTTCTGAGAGAGACGAATCTGATACCTGTATTTTGGAGAAGAATTTTGAACTCTCTCTATTTATTTTAATTCAATTCTAGTTTTGAATATGTTTTCTCTATCAATGATTGATGATTTCTTGACTATGTCTGAGTAGTCTCTTTGTTAGGTTTTAGGGATTTCCTAGGGAAAACAGGTTTTGACGGTTAAGGTTTGATTTTAATTGATTTGAATTGTTAGGTTCTTAGTCTAGATTTATATTTATTTCTTGAATTAGGTTTTTGGTTTATCTAGTCTAGATGAATAGGTATCATTACTTGCGAGAGTATTGTCTTAGAATACTTATGAACATATTGAATATGTAGTCATTGCATGATTTAATTATCTGTTTTAGAGATCTAAGACTTCGGGAGAAGTTTAGTCTTTATTTCTTGAAATTTTATCATAGGGGTCTAATACTTTGGGAGAAGATTAGTTTATTGCTGTCTTTTGAGTTGAGAACTATTTTCATTGTTAGTCTTGCTTGTCAACCTGAACCTCAAACCTGAATACCTGTGGAACTTCCCTATCGCCTAGCGTTTTATTATATTGATTTATATTCACTTTTAATCATTCATTTTACTTTTTAATCATTTTAAAAACATTATCTCTTTTATCTTGTCTTAGCTAGAATCAAATTTTAAACTGAGAGTCGTACTATATGGTCTTCGTGGGATCGACCCTTTACTGTACTACAAGGATCTGTTCTCTCCAGTATAGATTAAGGATTTAAAACCTGAGCCTATCAAGGGGAGAAAAACCAGTTGAAATTAATTTTAAAATCTATTTTAAGGGAAAAGCTCTTGTTTAAATCAAGTAATTATCGGGTTACCTGGGTAGGAGAACGATCATTATATAAGAGAACAATTTTTTTTGTACGAGTATTTTTCCCGGGAGATTCACACAATTGTTCTTCAGAATAATGATCGGGCACCTCCTACAGCTGAATCTGGTTTCTCCCCTAGAATGTTCATTCTCTTGAAGATCGATCGTTCTATTTATTACATTTTTCCCAGTTTAATATATTGACCGTTCCACAAAGAAACGATTGTTCTAAGGTGAAATTTTTTTCCTGGGAAAAATTCATGATTGTTCCACAAAGGAACGGTCGTTCTGGATTTACGGAGAATTGCTATCAACCAGAGAATGATCGTTCTTTAACGTCGAATATGTTTGATATTTTTTACCTGAAGTATCCCTAAGGCACAAAAAAGTAAGAAAAAACATCAATAGGTTACTATCAAAAACAAAAACAAACTGAAAAACTGAAAACAACTAATCTAAAATACCAAATAGTGGGTTGCCTCCCACTCAATGCTTGTTTAACGTTAGTAGCTTGATGGTACTTACATCTAAGAGGAGGTTAGTTCAACAAGAGGAATTGAAAGTTCTTCTATAAGCTCTGAAGTAGCTAGATAAGCTTTCAACCTTTGACCATTCACAATAAACTCACATCCATTGCGGTTATGGAGGACAACAACAGTATAGGGTCTCACTTCTTTGATGACGAATGGACCAGACCACCTAGACAGCAAGTTCCCATGATATAGCTTCAGGTAAGAATTGTAGAGCAACACCAGATCATTTGGTCAAAAGTCTCTAGGAATGATATTATTTTCATGAGTAGCCTTTGTCCTTTACTTGTAAACCTTGGAGTTTTCATAAACTATGTGTCGAATCTCATATAACTCAAGGATTTTCTTTGAAAATAATTCTCAACTCAAAAGGAAAATACAGATTAATCTCCTTCGAAGTATTAAATCCATATATTCGAATTACTAAAGACAAACTTCCGCCATATTTAGATACTTTAAACATGCATTGCATATCAGATTTGACAAGTTCATAAACATCTAAGACAATACTCCCCCAAGCAAAGATATTTATTCATCTAGACTAGGTTGGATCATTAAATCAAATCCCTTTGTGTTTATCAACCTAAACTCAATGATCAAGTCTAGACTGAGAACATACCAATTTCCATTCCATTATGATAACCCTAACAATCAAATCTTATTTCTATGGAAAACTCTAAAACCTAACTATGAAACTACTCACACATCATAAAGTAAACAGAAATCATAATAATAAATGAAAGTATAATCAAGAACAATAAATAACTAAAGATATTAATATAAATCAGACTTTCGCAATCTTATCCAAATACAATGGTTCGGATTCGTCTCTCTATAAAGTCTAGATAGTTGTAAAAAGCGTAGGGAAAATAAATTAAACCACAAGGATTTTATAGTAGAAAAAGGATAAACTAAAAATAAAAGAAAAGATATCCTCGAGGACAACATTTGTAAAATTGGAAAATGTATTAAGTCTTCTCGGGTGTGGAGAACGATCGTTCTGTGTCTTCTGCAGATCGATTCTTCTGATGGAGAACGATCGTTCTGGTTGGCCATAGAATTCCAGGATCAAATTCCCGTTCTTTCTTATGGAGAACGATCATTCTTCTCGTTAGTAGCCTTTCTGCTTGATGAGAATGATCGTTCTATTAAGAACGATCGTAATGGACTTGGTCATTATGCATCTGATTTGCTATGAAATCCATCATTTTTCTCTGAAACGATCCGAACACCTAGAAACGCTCAGATAGTGCTTAATTGCAAGCATAAATGCCCACTATAAAATACTAAAACCGAGTAATATTACCTGATTAATTATGTTACAGCACTTGGCATCTCTTTATATAGAATTTTAATTGTCATTCATAACTCAATTAGGAAAACACAAAATATGAAAACTCATTGGTTTATATATCTTCTATTTAGATAACTTCTAAATATATATCTAATCTTTTTAAAATTACGCTTCTTTCTTCGATCTTAAGCCAATCAACAACTACCTGGTCGATAGTAGGTGAAGACTTTTTCACCGTAGTCCAATCCTTATTCCTCTACGGATTTCTCCCATGGGGTGTCAACGCCACGCTGGTTTCCCTGATTCCTAAAGATGATAATCCCACCACAATCAATGACTACTGTCCTATCTCCTGTTGCAATGTCATCTACAAAGTTATCTCTAAAATTCTGGCCAATCGTCTCAAAGTGCTCGTACCTGCAGTCATTGAGCCCAACCAAAGTGCATTTATCAAGGGTCGACTTCTACTAGAGAAGGTTATGCTAGCCACAGAGCTGGGCAAGCATTATCATCGTCCCTTTATCTCTCCTTGTTGTACTTTAAAGTTAGATATTTCCAAGGCTTTTGATACTATTAATTGAGATTTTATTATTCCTGTTTTGCAGGCTATGCGGTTACCAGAGTGTTTCATTCATTGTTCTATTCCCCTACCTTTATGTCATTGTTACTAATGTTTTATCAAAGTTTCTTAATGCAGCTGCTTCTTCGGATCATTTTGGATATCACCCTCGATGTCGTGAGACTGCTCTCACGCATCTTTGCTTCGCTGACGATATTCTGGTTTTCATAGATGGCACATCCTCATCTATAACAAGCGATATAAATATTTTGATGTCTTTGGCAGGGCCTCGGGTCTTCGTGTAAATGTTTCCAAGTCTTCAATCTTTGTTACCTCTAACCCATCGCCTCTTTTACTCTCCACTGTTGCATATTTAGGGATCCAGGTTGAAGCTCTCCCGGTCCGCTACTTTGGTCTCCCTTTAACAACGAAGAAGATCTCTCGAACCGATTATATGCCACTATGGTTAGGATCGCCGACTAATCAAAATTCGTCTAAACTCACGTGGGAGGAGGTAAGTAAACCAAAAGAAGCAGGTGGTCTTGGAATTCGTAAGTTCGAAGACACGGCTCTCGTTTTCTCTCATATGTTATCTGGTGTCTCATATCAGGTTCGACCTTGATTTGGGTATCTTGGATAACGCAACATTTACTCTGTGGCTCGACTTTTTGGGACGGAAACCCGACTACGTAAAGCTCATGGATTTTTCGGAACCTTTTGCAATACCATCCTCACGCAGCACAACTCTTTCGTGTTCATCTTCAAGATGGAGTTTGAACATCTTTTTGGTTTGAGGATTGGAGTTTTCTTGGCCCTCTAATCTTTCTTGCAGGTGAAAGGGGTATTCGCGAATTTAGTATTCAACGCAATACGACTGTTGCCAATCCAGCGTCATCCCAAACTTGGCGTACCAGACGCCCACGGCTACCGCTCTTTTGTCACCTTCATTCTCAAATCACCGCCCTACCACCGCCTAACATCCTCGCTGGGCCAGACATCACCCTATGGAAGCATGGAGAGGAGCTTTACAAGCCTTGCTTCTCATCATTCTATACATGGCAGCAGCTAAGTACTTCTTACCCTTCTCAGTCCTGGCATCGCACTATTTGGTTCCCTCAATCGATTCTCCGATACGCTTTTATTGCATGGCTTGCTATTCTTGACAGGTTACATACTGGACGCCGCATGCGAAGTTGGGAATTCACCAGCTATGTGTACTATATGGCGAGCCCGATGAGACCAGGGATCACGTCTTCTTTTCCTGCCCCTACACATTCACCATTTGGTCATCTCTCACCGGTCCTCTCCTCTCCAACCGCCCTTAGTTCTTCTTGGCCGCGTACGCTCTCGTCCCTATGACACCGAGCATCATCACGCCTCGATCTGGTCCTTCTGAGGTTAAGTTTCCAAAAGAAAATTCACCATGCCAGGCGTGAGCAAAATGGACGGCGTCACACATTAGCTCATCATAGCCACACCTATCTTCGTCGACAAATAATAAACACAATCACTGACCACCTGCACAGCCTCCAATATGGGCCCCAATCACCTTACCATCCTCTTGAACAACGTTGGCTTTCATTGCATCCTTGAGGGTACTCACTCTGCTCATCTCAGTCCTAAAAGTTCTCCTGGATTTTTACCATCTCGTTTTCTTTTCCTGTTCTTTAGGTGGTGTTCCATGATTTGCACTCTTTTTCCTGATATTAGTTTTGTTCCACCGGATTTTCTAGTATCAGTTTTACCTGTTTTACTTGCTTTCTTTCTCATTCTTTTATTTTATTTATATATATAACACTATTCTAGTTTTTTTAATAAATTAACATTTCATAAATAAAAAACAACACTTACAAACCCTTCTCCTCCTCGCTTGAATCACTTTCCAGAAAAAAAAACAACTTCTTTTAACAAAATGTCTTCTTAAAAATAATGATTAGGTTTGTACACGTATGGAAAAAAATCACCAATACTTCAACAACATGATTACTAATGTATGACTTTACGAAAGGATATAGAGAATTCACATAATTTGTAATAAAGAAGAAAAAACCGGTAAGATGAATTTTCATGTACAATTATCGTTATCGTAAAGTTTTGTTGGTGAATATAATATTGAAACACTTGTATAGTTAAATATTTATAGATGATTCTATAATTCAATGCTAGTATTAGTGAGAACTATAATTCAATGGTATTATGTTTGACCTTTCAAATAATAAACGATGCATTTAATTGTTGATGATGGAAAATATGATAAAAGAACCAATGTTAGAAAAGTGCATGTTTTGTGTTAGATGGATGTAGTATCCATGATATGAATCGCCTTAGCATTTTGTGTCGGGTTACCTAACCCACCATATACCCGATTCGTATTTACGGGTAAGGGTTGGAATATTATCCATTTGGATGAAGAAAAAATTTTATACGGGTAAAGGTTGGGTAAGAATAATTATTTGGGTACCCGAATTATCCGTTTACATATCTAAATTTATAAAATTATTTCAAAACAAATTAATGACAATGACTTCCAAAATAAATATAATTTTTTATGTTATAATAAATATATGATTTAATAAATGTAACAAAAAATTATATAATTGGTTATTTTTGTTATTTTTCTATTTTGTTACTATTTTATTCATTTTTAAAAACTTTTTCTTATAAAGATATAATATTATAATCAATCATTATACTATTTTCAAATTCTAATACACATAGTAACATATTAGTCAAATTTATATAATATATTACAAGTTCGGGTATTAAACGGGTATTGATTTTAACTACCCGATCCGACCCTTACCCGAACCGTACCCACTATTACCCGACCTTTAATGTTTTGGGTATTATTTTCTTATATCCGAACTATCCGTATATGACCCCTATCCGCTATTACCCGATCCGTTATCCGAAATGTTGAGGCCTAGCTATGATCATGAAAGCTTTTGAAATGGTCTTTCACTTTTATAAGCTACATAAAAGTTGATGGTTATAATAACATATTGCAATTTGAGCGAAGTGATAACATATTTCATGAAAGGAATATTATATGAAGGTATCCTTTCAATGACTTCGTATTATTATACAATATTTATCACATTCAATTCATTAATTCAATTTTATTAAAAACCAAATTTAACAGACTAACTTTTTAAAAATATTTTGTTTTGACTTAATCAGATTTCCTACACTTAAAACACGAAACCAAAATAATATTAGCACGTTTAATTACAGATTTGATTCCCTCAAAAAGAATTTAACCAAATTTTTTTATGTAACTGTATCACAATTTAATCGTTTTTGTGCACTTAAAGTACTGAAACAAAATAAATTTTCACATTATGTTTATAGATTCGGTTCTTTTAAACACGAATTAACCAAATGATTTTTTGTATTATTAAGGAGCAACAATCATGTATTGTAATATCAATTACGTAGATACTACTTATTTTACATTTATGTTATTTCTATACTTGACCATCAGGTCATATATATATATATATATATA